>JAXGGA010004745.1:0-84924 GCA_038373865.1 Uloborus plumipes | reverse complement strand
TAACGGTAGAAAGTGAGATCTTGTCGGTTAAGAAATCAAAAACCGGTGTGGGATTTCTTTGGCAAGAAACTTTGTCCATTACGTTTTAAAATAACTACTTTTCAATGAAATATATGAGCGTCACGTGAAGGGCAAGATGACGTTTTCGTGGAATCGCCTTTTTGCACTAATTCTGCTAATTGTGGTTCAATTGAAAGTGATGGAATTTTTAAAATGCTGTGTGAAGAAAATTCGTAAAAGCATTCGCACAGGAATAATCATCGTCTAAAAGATGAAATTGGAGGGAAAGTATTTAACGGGAGAAAAAAATAGATAATGCTCAAATAACCAAGACATCAAGAAAAACGGTAACAGAATCCATTGACCAAATATGGTGCCAGACCGGTTCACGCATACTGGCGAGTTGTAGCAAACCGTAAGTCTTAAATTACCGTTAGAGGCTTACGGTGTGTTTCTCGGGGCCTCGGCCCGATACTTAAACTTGTAATCCGCGGGATTAACCCAACCCCTTCTCCACGCGATCTCAGGGCCTCGACCATCCTGATCCTCTCAAGAACCCAATTTCTCAGCCCATCGGGCAATTCGGAAATAAAAGAATTAAGTCGAAAATGGAATTCGCGATTGTGTTCGGTTTTTACGCGCATTATGGGAGGCGGATTCTATTTCCGTGTTATTTAAGCGATGACCCAAAGAGGCAAAAGAATGTGTAAGGACTCTTAGAAGCTCGTTTCCTTTTTTTTAAGACTTCGCCTTCCGAGGCTTACCTTGAGCCTTTGATAAAGGCCTTGAACAGAGGACTGAACTTGTTGAAATGCGATGATGGGTAAAACTTGGAGAGAGTGACACTTGACGTCAATTTGAACGACCTGGGCTACTAGGGTCCCGAAATATTGCGATTTCTACAGAGCTCTTAGAATTCTTGGTTTGAGGCCTTCGCTGATGAAAACGATACATTTATTGTATTGAATATATTTTAACAATAACGCGATAGTTTCTCAAAATAAATTTTCTCCGCTGAGCAATATTTTTTTTTTTTTTTACCGTTCCACACTGCAAAAAGAAATGTTTTTATAGTTAATACAGCTAATTTTATAGTAATAAACTGTAAAAATTGCTAATTTTACAGATATTTCGGCGAGATTTACAAGATAAATCATTGTAAAACATTTTGTCTTTTGTTGGTTCGCAACAAACTAGGAGTGCAAATGTTTGAATTGTTATCTTGCTCACTCTAAGACATCTTTTATAAAATTTAAACGTAGAAGGAAGTAGTGTGGGGTCCGCACCAAATTTTTTGATAAAATATAAAACATCGACATCGAAAAAAACATTGATGTTAACAAAACATCGACATCGATGTCGCCTCCCCCCCCCCCAACCTCTAGTTCTTTTTAACAAACTACTTCCGGATAAATCCGCCAATTCGATCAAAAATAATAATGATTCAATTTTCCGGATAGAGCTTATTAGTTTTTGTACGGTGGAAAATTGGGGAAAAAAAAAAGTTTCAGTTAAAAAAAAAGGACACCATGGAGCAACATGTCTCAGCTATTATGTACCTATCTCTTTTTGTCTGAGTTAAAACGAAAAAGAATTAGAAAACTGCATTAGAATTTCAGTAAAAGAAACGACAACCTTTTCGAACACGGAAAGAGTTCCCTTCGAACGCATATTTTCCCATCTCATTGCCCTCGCAGAGGGGAATTTTTTAGCAGTTTGTCATTACATGTTGCGCAGGAATATTCGAAAACCGCCCAAAATAGCACGATGCATTCCTGAAGTTTCTACTTTTGCGCTACTTATCCTTTACTCCAGTGAACCTTCTGCTGCATAACAGACTATGAAAGTTCCTGTTCGTAAGGTTCAGTATTCGGTTGTTGAATTTAGCATATTTAGTTCGCTATTCAATATTTAAAAATGGCGAAATTGTGAACATCGAAGGTTTCACACCATTTTTATTTGCTACAGATTTTCTTTTCTTTATCCCCCCCCCCCGGAGTTATGATTTATTGGAAGGTAGAAAATACTTCCTTAATGATGCTGAATTAGCGGTACGTTCTCAGTTTATTCGAAAAATTTCCTCATTTAAATCTGTCTAGCATGCTTTTTAAGTGCATTGCGCGACAAATATGGAGGGGCTCTTGCCTTGAAATTAAGTTTGTGGGTGGAGAAATTCTCAATTTATCGAATTTATTCGGTTTTTCATTCATTTACAAGCACGCACACATTTTTGATGAGCAGAGACATTAGGCATCCTAAAAATAAAATTAAAAATAATCAAAATATAGCTTTAAAAAACTAAAAAATACACTTTTAAATATAGTTTAGCCTCTAGTATTAAGAAAAATTATTAAATAAAAAAAAGTCTTATATTTGTAAAGAACGTGAATTTTATCTTTTATTCAGAGTTACACACATACATACATACAACAAACAAACCCACATGTGAAATTAATAAAAGCGTATTAAAAAGCGATCTTAACGTACTGTGTCCAAGTTTGTCAAATCGTCAGAGAAAATTTGCCGAAAAAACACATTTTCTGAGAAGTAACAGTGATCTCACTTCTCTTCTCTTAATACGAACAGACATTTAAGTGTACATACTGTATTTAAAAGAGGAGAGTTAGCTCAATAATGTGTTTTTATAAGCCAGTATTGTGTATTTTTGTAACTTTCTCTTCAATTTATGGGCTCTTTTGTATTTTCCTTCATTAATTCAAACAACCTGCTTCTCCTATTAGTCTAAATTTATGAGCTTTTATTGCATATAAAAAAAAATAAATGTTTGTATGAGACTACTTGTCTGATGTCATTTGTAATGTTGGTCGGCAGATGTCGATTTGAACTGAAGTTCAAATCGGTAAAGTTTCTTTGACGAGTCTTTTCATGCACAGATCTTTGAGTTTTCTTTCCAAGAATATACATTTTCACCCGATTCAAGCACCATTTAGAGACAATATGTGTTTCAGTCTCGCTGATTATTAGTTTTGTTCAAAAAAAAATTTCCTCAGAGTAACGCTAGATCACAATTTGTCACCAAAAGAGAAATCACTCATTACGCACTTGTCGCTCTCGGACAAATTCCACGCTCGACCTGCTCGATTAAAAGCGAATACACTCATTTAAACAGTCACAAGCAAGCGCGTTTCCTAATTAAACCACATCAAACTTCCCAAATAAAAGAGACAACCCTTTCTCTCTCTCCGGCTTTCCCTTGTTTTCCAGCGCCGAGCATGAACTCTCGGACCGCCTGCGAAAATGAGGAAAAGAAATGAAGTGAAGAAATGAAAGAAAAAAAGAGAAGAAAGGGGATGAGTTTTCCAATGGAGTGTCATCTATTTCCGGCAGATTTTCAGTTGACGTGCGGTCATAATTTATGTCCGCACGATATTCGGTCACACCGAAGAAAGGTCACAACGCGCGTGCTGTTAAAAATATTTTGTTTTCGTGGAAAAAGTGCAACATTCCTTTTTATTTTTATTTTTGCAGCCTTTATCTAAGGATTGCGCAGTTCATTTCACTCAAGCATATAAATATTGCATTAACTGTCCAGGGGCTGACGCAGAAATAGTTTTGGGGAGAAGCCCCGGAGAGAAAAATTCCCCCTCCTTATATAATATTTCGTAAAAAAAAAGTTTTTATGAGGTTCCTATTAAAATGTATTTAAAGAACTTTCAAAGTCCAAAATAATGTCTTTTAGTATAAAGTGAAACAACTCATTATAAAAGCAGCTGGACTGTTGAATTCCTCCTTTTTTAAAAAAATGCAGATTTCTGAAAATTACTCAGCATTATTGAAACAAAAACACTTTCTGAAATGAAATTTGTTCAATATAACTGCACTAGATTTCATTACTGGATTTGTCGGACCATAGGTGCCTTTTGTAGGCTATAAATTAAAATAAAAAATATCAATAGTATTAAAGTAATTTAAATAGACACATCGTGCGCCATCTCTCCCTACATGAAAAACATTCGCAGAGAAAATAGTTTTGTGCTTTCATGAAAACTATTAGGGAGAACGGAAATCTGAAAGTAACGTCGTTTATTTCAAACGAATCAATTGCTAAACGTTTTAATTTTAAATCAAAGATGTCATTATCCCGGTCTTCCTAATATTAGAACTTATACTTTGCATTTATATACACGGTTATAAATGCAAAAATCAAACAATGTTTCAAGTTTCGTGAGGGTAAGGAGTGTTGCTACCATCTTTTTATCTCGACGTAATATCTGAACATCCCCCCTCAATTCAAAAAAAAAAAAAAAGAAAAACGTGAATGAAAGTCAAATTTCGCAATAATACACAATCCATCAATATAGCGGAGTAACGTCAGTCATTCTTGTTTACATGAAGTGCGGAACAAAAGTTCCTCTCTTAAGGCAACAATCCGAAGTATAGACACAGGCAGGCAAGGGTTATAATCAGAGTCGGAGGGAAATGAAACAACCTAGCAATTTCGAATCGCGGAAAAAGATGGATCAGGGAAGAGAAAGGCACGTCAGCTTTTTCCAGTAAAAGGTCACCTCAGAACAATTCCTTCCCCCACTCTATAACGGCTGAACTGTAAATATAGAGCATAGTGGCACGACGGAGGGTGTTCTCTATGCGAGATGCGTAACTCGAAGAGTGCTTTGTTTCTCCCTGTCATTCGATTATATTGTTCCATCTTCAGTAGGCGGTGGATTGTTCTCTCTCGATTCGAATGGAATTTCGCCATTTCGAGAATGAAGAAGAACGCGGTGACCTTTATCAGTTCATCAGTTCAGGCGAATTACTTTCGCGGAGAGAAAGGGTGAGACTTTCATCACTTCGGAAGCACAAATCACTAGGAAATACGACAGAAATAACAGTGTTTTCCGTACCATATCACGATATATTAGCGATAGATATGTGTATGTGTTTAATATTTACGATGCTTATTTCTCAATCGCAGATTTCTGATATGAACTTCAAAGAGATCCGAAAAGACAGTGAACGAATAAGAATAATAAATTTCTTAACTTGTATCATTTCGCATTTTTAAACAAACCGTAGATTTTACTCAATACAAGCATCAAAGCTTCGAACATCTGATACTAAAGACAAAAAATCAGTTCACAGTTCTGCTATATGTTTATTCTACCGTCAACCGGACTTGCCCAGTAGGACATCTTTGCCGGTTTTTGAAAAAAATGATACTGTCGAATAACTCGAAATGCCAAGGGACTCAAGAGTTAGGGATCCAATGAAAACTTCGAGGTAAAGGAATATTCGAATTATAAAGCTTCGAGTAATCGAGACTCGACTGTATTTGGCGCTCTACTAAGTTCCAAAACCAGCAATAGATGTGATAGCGTTTTCACTGCACAAAGGCACTACGGCATCCAAATGTAAGTTTTAAATTTAGTACAGCACTATAAATATAATCTTTTACAAAAACCTGCTAAGAGGCTACATTTACCAAAGATGTCTCGGTTGCCGCTTATAATTCAACCTCTTCTTCTCTTGCTGGACAAAAAACTCAAATTTCTTCAGAAATTCTTCCGAACATGCTGTTTGAAAGATATTTGAGACCAATTATAAATTGAAGGGGCCAGTGGATAAAGGCGATATGTGACATTTGAATTTCGCCGATTTATATAACTTCAAATTAGTGTGTGTTCAATTGTGTTAACTCACATACACCGTTGAAGGGGCAACTGAATAAAGGTGATATGGACAATTTTTTTTAACTCCTAAAAAAATTATTACCTTTTCATTTTCATCCATGGTATAAAGTAAGCTTTTCCAAAATTGTCACATATCACCTTTATCCACTTGCCCCTTCAATTACATCTTTCACTTAAATTTAAGAAAATTGTAGTTAAGGTACTGTGAGCCCTAAAGTGAAATAATTATAGAGACAATTAAAAAATATATTAAACTAGCTGATCCAAGCGAGGCATTTGACAAAAAAAAAAAAAAAAAATGCAAATATACGTTTTTGAAGTAACTTTTAGAACAACAGAAATAACGTGAGTTGTTTGTTTATTTTTCGCTGAGAGTAGTGAAAAAAACTTAAAAATGATGTCTTAGGGCCCTGCTGCACATTGACGTAAAGCAGAAAAATAAAGCAGAAACGTAAAATGGATTACATAGTATTCCTATGGAAAGTACCCGGATTTTCGGTTTCTGCCTCCCGTTTCGGTCGCGTTTTACGCTGATGTGGAGCAGGGCTCTTACTTTTGAATTTTGATAAGTATTACTAAAGTTATGGCGCACACAAAAGATAAACGAACAATTAATAAACAAAAATAAAAACCCCTTCAAGAAATAGTAAATATTTTATGATAATTATAGCAAATGAAAGTTTTTTTATGACTCGCCATACCAGCGAAGCCTGTGGATCTGAAAGCTGATGAACACATATGATTGACGAGTATCGCCGGCCGCTTTATCTAGTGGTGAGAGAAAGTGTTACCGAATCAGGCGGTTCCGGGTTCGAATCCCAGCTCTGGCTTGGAGGCAAGGGCGCAGCCAGGACTCACGTTAGGGGGGTGCAAGCAGTGGTACCCCAGTAGGAGGTCACTGTGACCTCCCAAAAAGTTAAAGAATGAAGTGCATTCTCTGATAAGTGACGCCAAGGACTTAAAATTTATTGGTGGGAGAGGAGGCGAGGGGGGGGGGACTCTCAATGACCGAATGTAATTCCAAATTTTACCGAGTAATAAATACAAACTTATTTGTCTGCACCAGCATGTTACAATGAAAAGCATGAAAGGGGACAAAATCGTTTGTCAAAAAAATAAATAAAATGGGAGGTCATTTGACCTCCCATTGTCTCTGATCTAGGGGGGTGCAGCTGCACCCCCTGCACCCCCCTAGCTACGCCCTTGCTTGGAGGAGCTTTCTCTCTCCTTGGGCCCTACTCTCATTGTATCGTCAATATAGTCGATACCGAGAATACGGGTTTTTTGTGCCCCGTGACGTCACATCTCGTGAGACACGAATAATCGCTAATCTCAAAGCCACTTCCAATTTAAGGTATCTAGAATCGCGCCGAGAAGTTTACGACAGGGTAAGAAGACGTGAGATGCCTTCCTCGGCAGTGAGAAGCTGTTTGTTTATTCCATTTTTTCTCAACGCGGAGTGTGCCATAATGTTTATAAGTTCTGAAAATGTGGTTTAGTATGTTTTTACATTGAGAGTTAATATTTCTTCTTTATTTCGAGTTTTAATTTGGGAGAGGCATCCATTTATCGGCAGTAATTGGAACTCTGCAACTTTGCCGATTATCTATAATCGTCTTATTTTACTGATTAATTGGCCAAAATTTTGCAAATTGAAATTACTTTAAGGTATGCCCAAAACTTGAATTTATATATCTACTTAACCAGGGTGTCGATCTACCCTGGGGGGGGGGGGGAGGTACATTTGATTTAATAAAATGTGCTCTTTACTAAAATTCTATTTTCTATCATGGGAGGGGGGAACATTTCGTTTTTATCGTATCGTATTTAAGTTTAATTTTTCCTCACAGAATAATTGAATCATCGTTTTTCAAGCCTTAAAATGATAGCAAGAGCATAAAACATGAATTTGTTTCTTTCAATTCTCAAACATAAAGTGTTTTTAATGCATTTTGGAAAAAGATCCGCGGACATGTGATTTAGGATCTCCATTTTCCTCCTATGAATTGTCCCAAAAATAGGGACTTGTACTTAATATTTAGGGGGTGAATATAACTCTCTTATTGCGAAAAGGCCAAAATATCGCAAAGCAAAATTGAGTCTATCAAAATCATTCAAAAAGTGCAGCACATGCAGTAATTTTTACCCTTCTTAAACAACAAATGTTTTAAATACACGTTTTGAAAAAGTGATACCTAGACACAGGGCACGACTTTGTAGGACATTGAGCACGAGCTTTATGTGCTGACCCCCCCTCCCCCCAAATAAAAACAATATAATTAAGTAGTAAAATATTTTGGATTGCAAGTTTTCGAAAGAGTATTTTTAAATTTATTTTTTATCTTGTCATAGTGCGATATGAAATTTCTCCATTTTAAAAACTTTAGATTGATTTAAGCCCCCCCCCAAACGTTGGTGCCCTGGGCCTGTGCCCCATATACCTATGCCTTAATTTTGCCCTGCCCAGACGTGTGATTTTTCTGGGGGGTCTTCACAATACAACTATTATTGCGAAAACAAAAATGAGTAACGCAAAAAGGGGACTTTTACTTAAAGCCTGAATTTTAAACTATTATTGCGATAAAGTCAAAATATCGCAGAAAACAAAGTCATGAAGTTAAACGATTTAATTTAACAAATATTTTTAAATATTAGTATTATTTTTTATAAGTATTTATAAATTTTTTCATGTTTAGTCGAAGCATTTGATACATTGAAATGATTTCGTATAATGTGTTTCGATACTTTACTTCGCTTACGCTTGTATGCTCTTATGTGTTGAAAAGATGTACTAATTGCGATTTTAAATTCTAATATTTTAAAATTCCTGAAACACAAAATCTTAATCTGCACGAATGCTTTTAATATATGGCTCTCGAATCTTTTTGCCATCTATTTCAAAAGCTAAGCTAAACCAGAAAGTTAAAGCAAAATGCACACGCGAAAGTTGATGTAACGCGAGTGAGAAATACTGTCATTTGATTGGTCAATCGTTTTTCCTTCTCGAAACGCGGTAGAAGGAGAGAAAATTCTCGCTTGGGCACATTAGGGCTTTCAGAGTAGCACAAAATTTGACAAGCGACTACTTTTTCGGCTATTCTTGCTTGTTGTGAGGGAGTAATAGACGTCACTGGAAGTTCCAGGAAGTTTCAGAGTAGGGCCCCTTGTCCTTTGTTTCTCTCTCCTTGTCTCTGTCCTTATCCTTTGCTTGTGTGAATGTGCGAGGTTGCTTACCCTATAAACGGATACTTATCCCAGGTAGCACAGAAAAACGTTTAGACGTTTTATAAACGTTTTTAATCCGTTGTCACAACGTTAATAACCATTTTGCAACCTTTAAAAAACGAAGTGTGCTACTTGGGATGGCACGTGTGTGCTGTGGAAGTCGGGCTTCACACCGAATAACGGTACAGTTGGAAAAGTGAAGCAAAGCCTCGCAAACAAAGTGCTGGCACAAAACAATGAATTGTACCATAATGATGACTGTAGCAATAGCAAGGTGTACTGTTCGATCGCCTTTCAAGTTCCTAAAATTAATCTTGTAATGTAACCATGCACTGCGCCAGTGGTCTCATAGAGCCGCTGCGAACCTTAAGTTTTGGAAGGGGGACGAGGAATTTTTAACTTACAGAATAAAGTTCCCATTTTTCTGAATTATAAGATGCATATAATATCTAATGAGAAGAAGCTAGATATTTAGCATCATTAACAAAAAAAAAAAAAAAAAAAAATACAATAACGTATCTTAGTTCGCGAAATCGCGAAATGAAATTTGCAGAAAAAGGAATTTTTTGGAGATCACAATGACCTCCCATTGGGGCGCCCACAAGTCTACTCTGAACTAGCGAACTATTACCGAAGGTGCCAAAGAGTAAGATTTAAATATTGTTGAGGCACTCACTTACACTGGTAAAAATAAAGTTAAATGTTTCACGAAAAAAAAAAAAAAAAAAGGTTAAACCTAATAAAATATATCTGCAACCATCTTATGGGTGATAAGTCATTTTAATGAAATGGTGCCTTTACAAACTGGTGTAACCATCGAAAGTGCTTTTCTTGGTGAAACCTTTACTTCTTATCTTTTTTATGGTTGTGGATAAATTTTACAAGAGGAGACCGATTTCTTTACAAAATATTGATCTTTATTTTTGACAGTGTATATATATTTTTATTATTACTATCTATATTATTACAGTAGCTCCCATCCCCCAAGAGCGATGCTGTACAGTTCTCAAATATAACCCACCGAAAGAATAGCCTCTAAAATAAGATCAAAAACCCAACAAAATCAATCGGTGCCTAAAAATGTCAATTATGCAGTCTGCGACTTGAGCCCCAATGATTATTGTCTCGAATTCAAAACCCAAATAAACCCGATTTTCTGAGACTCTAGAACGTTCGAGTTAGCTGAAAAAATATTAATTCCGGAATCTGCCATGCTTCATTTCTATTTCCGACCCCAAGGAGCATGTCGGTCAATGCAGCCAAGATTCACTTTATGAGCCCGGAATATTTCCGAAACTGAATATTTCATGAACCCGCTGGCGGAGGTGCGTGCTTATGCATGGCAAGTTTCTCCGCTATCACTGATTCACCGAAACTTCTCCGCTCACCCATATCCCGCGCTGTTTATAGTCCCAGAGAAGCGGTCATCCGAATGTGGTCAAGATTTCGCGGTTGCTTTTTTTCTCTCCGGGTCGATTTTTCCATCTGTTTTTAAATGAGCTCCTAAAACGCGATTTCTTCGACAAAAAATTTTCTGTCTTTAATTGAACGCTTCGAGACAAGCAGTGTCGGAAGCACTTGGTAATGGCGTGTCTCTGTGTGCGGTCACCCATTCACGGGATGGAGCGTCGTCAGCAACAATTTGCTGTTTTTTGTGCTCGAGTAATTGGATTATATCCCCATAAAACGGTCGCCGGTGAAATAAAGAAGTCGTTAAAAGAGAAGAATCCAACTCTCCTCCCTCTCAGGCTAGTGGGTGAACTGACATTGACTGGCATTCGATGAGGCTCAAGAGTTGTTGGGCAATTCTCCAGCCCGGATGAAAAGAACTTTTTTCAGCCGTTTGCAAAACAGCTGAAAATTCAAAAAGAGTCGATGAGATAAATCGACATCAGATGAATCGAATCTCAAAATCTAAACCAGAACCGATGAATGCTTCAAAATAGGGTGGTAAAGTGCATGACAAATACTGTGCAAGCTTTTATTTGCAGAAATTAAGGAATTAATACGCATAAAGGAATTGATTTCCTCTCAAAGTTTCAGAGCTTTTATTTTTTCCGCAACTAAGAGATAGTCTGCAGATTTTTCCGAGAAACTGCGACACGCGTTGCAGTATTGTACTGTTTCTATTCAGAAAAAGTAGCTTTTGCATGTTACAAAACTCAAAAAAAAAAAATTAGAAAATTGATGCAAACTCTTTTTTTTTTTTAATTAACTAATGTTATCTTTTATTAAAAATGCTTTTATCAGAGTATAGCAGATAAATATTGTTAGCATAAAAGTAAAAGCTAACTTTGTATTGGATCACGGGACGCGGGAGCGTCCCGCCCCGCCAAGAAAACTAAATACAAGTCGCCAAGAAATTTCCGTCGCCAATAAAAATGTAAAAGAGCGACTAAGAACTGTTTACGCGAGTAACCAAACCGGGGTTTTCACCCCACTGTATCTCAGCCCCATAAAGATCCTTAGAGTTCATTTTTGGTATACTCAATCTCCAGCGGCCCCTGACGGCACATACTAAAGCAAAACATCCAGGACCCTCAGGGGGAAGGGTGATATATGTTATAAAATCGCTATTTTTCGCACTTTTTAAAAATTGTTTGACAGGGCTCCAGACCAAACGGTAAACCGGATTGAGCTCTGCTTTTGCACCCACATTTATTTTGTCCCAAAGCTCGGCATAGGGGGTTTTTCGGCCCCCCACCCCCTCCCCCCTCGTTTTTATTTTCCGTATCTTTTCTCCCCGGGGGTCTTTTGTGTTGATTTTGGGTATGAATATTCTCGATGAGACATTGAGGACATTTTCCTAAACTTTACCCCCCGGGGTCATCGCACCCCGGAGTTATTAATGCTTAAAATTGGTCCGATTTCTATCTACTAGCTCTGTTCAACATCTGAGCATTTATGTTTTCATTGTTGGGCCACGAGGAAAGAAAACTCAATGATTTATAATTTCATCTGTTGCCAGTTTCTATTTGTTAACAAATAAAATATTTGTAATTGATTTTATTGCATAAGGCTTTTAAAAGGGATCTTCAATTTAGTTCATTTTAATATGAGATCGGCAGTAAGGGTTGGGTTTTTTTTTTTTTTTTTTTTTAACTTTTAATTTAATCGTAGTATTGTTAGCAACTAGCTTTGTTTTTCGTCGGTTCGAGTGGTACATTGTGATTGATTTCAAATTTATCCTAGACTGAAGAAGATCCTTGAACTTTTGCACCAAATGCATACCGCCAAGAAAACCACAGATGTCGGACCGCCAAGAAAAATGTTGAAGGGAAAAAAAACATGCAAAGTAAATTTTGAAGAGAAAAAAAAAACAGGCAAAGAAATAATATTAATGCAAAAACATGTGATATCTCCCCAAAAACAACAGTGTTGTAAAAAAATCCCCCGCCAAGAAAACCTTAAATACTCAGCCTTAAAAAGTTATGATATCGAGTTTTCCCGCCAAGTTTGTGCCAAACTACAACTAACCTGTATGTATAGTTCTTTTAAATTGTTTTCAGTCCTGCCAGACGGGAAGTTTTTACTCATTAAGCAACCACCTCACAAGACAAAGCTTCCCGCCTGGCAAAACTGAAAACAATTTAAAAGAACTATACATACAGGTTAGTTGTAGTTTGGCACAAACTTGGCGGGAAAACTCGATATCATAACTTTTTAAGGCTGAGTATTTAAGGTTTTCTTGGCGGGGGATTTTTTTACAACACTGTTGTTTTTGGGGAGATCATTTTTATGTGTATTTTTCGGATAATTTGAGAGGTGACAGAGACAGACAAAATTTCATGAACAAAATCTAGAGTTTTATTTTTACAAGAAAAATAAACCCAAAAGCACATATTCGTGCATCCGGAAAACAGAAAATGAAACATACTTAGTATACCTTGAAGAAATTGTAGAAATAAAGTCCCCAGTGGACGCCACAACCAGCTGAGTTATATTTATATCTTGTTTTCTTGCTGGTGGCAGTCATGACGAAAACTCAGTGATGAAGACTTAAATCACCTCACCATCAGACGAACCACAATGCCGCACACCGCAGCAGTCCAAGTGAAATCCAGCCAGCTACCAGGCTTCAAAATCCCCGTCCATCTCGTCTTCACAAGTTTATATGTGCTCCACATGCTTTTTTGCATAGTTAAGCGCGCATGCAGGATTTACATAAGGACTTGGGAAAAATAATTGAATTAATGCATTATGAATCAAACTGGTACGTAAATGCGGCTAAAATTGTTGAAATTTATTTATTTTTTAAACTAACCACAGCTAGACCACCGGGGACAAACTTTAACATATTTTTCCGAGTTCTGGAGGGACAAGAACATAATTTCTGCTAACAAATATAAAGTTGAACTTTGAAGTTTGTCAATTTTTGACAACAATTTCCCTTTGTACATTTCATGCGGTGTTTTATCATTCAAAAAACATAACAAATTTCAGTACGTTGCTTAAAGTAGGTAATTGTTCATTATGTATTTCAATATTACCCCAAAATTAGGATTTTCATTTTTTGAAATTAAAAAAATGTACATAAATCTTAGAATTTTCTTCCGAAGTCTGAATGTCTGAAATTAAAGTAGAATTGAAAAACATAATTAGAGATCATCATATGACAGTTTGTATCCAGGGGTGTTCCGAAACGAGGTCAGGGAAGGTCTCTGCGAGCTACCGAACAATTTTCTTATGTAGAAACTTTTCACTCTGATGGTTCAAAAAATTTGGAGACAGTATTGCAATATTGCAATTGCTTTTTAATGATCTTTTAATGATGCCTAATGCATCTTCCCCTTAGATTTGCGAATTTATGCGTGTGCGTTTTTCTTTTCTTTAATCATTCAGCTACATTTGGAATTTCATACGGAAAATTTTTGCCTAAAAGTTTAAGTTTCGGAGAGACCGTGTTTGTTTCTTGTTGTTGTTAGTTAAACCCCTCGGTTACCCGAGCTCGAATAGACATATCTACACGATTAAAAGCAGTATAGGTACGGCTTCCGATTTTACAAGCACCGCTAAGGTTGAAATCCGAATCCCACATTACACACATGCCGTACGGACCCGCTTATAGGGCAAGTATCCAATCACAGCACAGCAACACATTCGTACAAAGAAATTAAAGGGGAGAGAAAGTACATCCAAGTCCGAGCCGGGATGCGATCCCGGGACCTCTCCGTTGGCACTCAGACTTCTCTGACCACTAGACAAGGTGGCCGACGTTTCCAAAGGCAGAGGAATTTTTTTGTTTCCAAATGCAAATTGTGAAGGTTTGTTTCAAGAACCCCCCCCCCCCCCTAACAGTAACTACATCACGCTCATCAAGGCAGAGATCTTCCTGAGTTCCCTTCACTGAGACGAACGCATACTCCTAACCGGCATTCCACCGCTCCGTGACTGCACATAAAGCATCGAAATGTTCCCAAACAAATCGTCGCGCTCGTAGTATGCAAATGGGGTGCAGATATCGTGTTGAGCAAATAATAATAAGAGGGGAAACTCAGGCGTGCGTAAGATCTCACGGTCATGTGCGAGCTCTTCTTGCTTGGGCTCCGCGTTTTTCTTTCTTTTCCAGTAAAGTTTTTTTGCTGCTGCTTTTGGGAAAGCAGGTCAGCCTTTGCAAGGACGCAGAAGACAGGCGAGATCCCTTTTTTATACCTGTGGGCTAAAGGGTAGCCGGTGGAACGCGAACGCCCGAAAAAGACTGATTGAGAAGTTGGTAATAAGACACCGTGCGTGGAGGGGAAGTCTTTTGCCGTCGAGCCGTTCCGTGTCGAATAAACTATGGAAAAAGTATTCTTAACTTGACCATCGCAGATTGTCATGAAAATTTCAAAAATCTTAATCTTTGGCACAACTTACATTTATACATATTTTTTATAACAAAACTATTATTCATAACCGAGACGTTTAGGATCAAAACCCGTTAAGTCCATGCTCTATGAAAAATAATTTTACTAATAAAAATGTAAGTTTAAAAGCTCCTTTACCAATGGATGAAAGGCAATAGATCAAAAACCACTAGATCTCAACAAAAAGTGGTATGAAGTGAGGGTTTAAAAAAAAAAAAAACCTTTGGATCCGTAGTTCCGCCTTCGGATTTATAGATTTTGAGAAATGGAGATAACGGGTTTTGATTCTAGACTCAACGGACGAGCAATTATTTTTTAAAAAATCGTTAAAAAGCACTTCTTAAACGTGCCGGTAGTGCTTAAAGTAGTTGAGCCTCGTAAGTTCGAACATGCTTTAAACGAAATGCTGCTTTTAAGACGGATTGGACGAGACAAGGAAAAGACAAGGAGAAAGTACGAAAATGCCCGTGACGGGATTCGGTGAGACTTCTTTGACAACTAGACACGCTGGCCAGCCGTTTAAAATTATGACGGCACACTATAAAGTGACTCATATTTTTTGAGTTTTAGCACAGACTTCGGGCACCCCCCCCCCCCCACAATTAGGGTATCTAGTTTCCACGCCCCCGCCCCATGTGCCTATGCTCCAATCTAGTCTTGTAGTATGATACGTCTGAAAGCACTTTCCGATTTTCAGCGGTTTCATTTTCACTTGCGAGTGATTGTGATCCAGCACTATTTGTTTCCTCGATACACTTTCGTGTGTGATTCATTCGTACCGGTAATCAGCCATCGGAGAACGGTCCATCGCCTCCCGATGCGATTCATCCCGCAATGGAGGCGCCATTAAAACAGTTTGTTTTCCAACACCGCTTTCGTTGAGCGGGTTAATTCTTTCTCACACGTCGCTTGACATTGTTTTCGACTTTTCTCCCGTTTTGTTTTCTCTCTGATCCGCTCCGATATCCGCCGAAAAACCTCAAACGGGAATAAGATGCGAGTTGTGATTAGTATGGGATAACGGCCGGAGCGTTAGTTTTCTTTGTTGGGAGAAGTGCGAGGTTACAATTATTATTTCTTGTGTCAGGGACCTGGTTGTTTTGTAGCTTATGGTGCGCTTATGGTTAAGCCATCATTGGAAAGTTGCTTTTTGCGGGAAAAAAACATTTGATTCATTCGTAAAGTTATCCAAAAAAATTGTATTTACAATGTGAAAAATGTCTCAGAAAGCAAACAGTGCGTCTGAAAAATTTGAAACAGGAATTACTTATTTATCTTTTAAATTATACAATTATCCAAAAAGTTAGAAATTGTGGAAACTTGGTTTGTGATCGTTTGCTAACAATCTGCAAAATGGCTATCAAATTTTCGGGTTTATTCTCTCTCTCTTTCATTTCCTTAAATTTTACTGTTTTTTTTCTTTTTGAAAAATATAAATTAAATGAAAAATTATTAACTGTTCCGTGAACAAAAACATTTAGAAAACTTTCCTGCAAAAGAAAGTGAAAAGCGTAAAAGAAGACTAGTGAATATCATGTATCACCAAAACTATGTATCCAAAACGTTTCCGGGGTAGAATCTCCAAAGCACCTCCTCCTTTAGTCAACTAAGGATAGCCTTAAATAAGGTCTTCAGCTCCCAAAAAATGTTTGTCCCGCACTTGTAAGCCCCAGTCGTCACCACTGCAGTGGAGCATGTTCTTTAATACTCTTTTACACGCATGTATTTCAATTATTTTAAACATGCAATTTACTAACAATTTTAACTGTGATGTATCCTTCGGTTAAGTAAAATGATCCTTTGGAAATGTATTCAAAAATATTTTTATTGCTCAATTACCGTATTTTTCGGCTTATAAGACGCACTTTTTCTCCCCAAAATCTGGGGGGAAAGCGCCATCATTCAGGGCCCGAATGATTGCAAGATCTTCTCGGTTTGGTTTGCCCTGTATGAGAAGATCTTGCAATCATTCGGGCCCTGAATGATGGCGCTTTTCCCCCTGATTTTGGGGAGAAAAAGTGCGCCTTATAAGCCAAAAAATACGGCAGGGCTGAAAATATCATTAAAACATGTTTTTAACGTATGATGTAAAACAAAGTGCAGATACGACTTTAGTGCTTAACATTGCACTATAGGTTTTCCCCTTTTACTGACCGTCTAGACACATGTACCCCACCCCTTTGCATCAGAATACACTGAACTCATTTCCCCAGAACTTGGCATGTGCACTCGCTATTTACGCCATCATTTAATAGTGCTATGTAAACAAACTCCATTCTCTATTGCAAAGTTTGTGGTCTTTTAAAAGGTGGAACATACTTTTCGACAAAATAGTTCTCTCTCACCGAATGCGTCAATAACCAGAAAAAAAAAAAAAGTTTGGATCCCCGTTGGAAAGAATGTAAAACAACGCGGTCGTTGTGAGTTAGTTCAATTGCTGTTCCACGTCATGGGCACAGTATGTGTGAGTCGCACTGCTGGTAATTTTCTTGAATAGGTTTTCTAAGAAATAACAAAAGACTCTATTTATTTTTGAGAAATTAAGTTTTTTCCAGTCACGGATTATTTACCGGAAAGCAAAACAGCAGCTCGTTTGTTTTGTAACTAAATGTCGTGTCTCTTTCTTTTTTATTCATTTCGGTCAATTGACATGAAAAATGTGCAATTTCTCTCGTTCAATGAACTGTGCATCATAACATTGTTCACTTAAAAAAATCGTTTCATCAAATGTTTATTTATTTCATTAAATGTTATTGTTTAGTGTTTAGAGTATATGGTAAATGAAATATTTTCAACTGAAAAACATTTCGAACTTTTTTTGAGGAAAATAGGTAGGTTTAGATGTTCATTGAAGCAGGTGGGCCGATTTTCTCCCCAAGTTACATTTACTGCCGGAGACGATGCTGATGGCTGTTTTCTTTTTTATAACAGTAGCGACGCATCGGTATTTTGTATTCTTTGCTCAGGAAAAAAATTAGGTCGCCAGTCTGGCGACCAACATCGCATCTTGCTGTCGACAAAAACTATTTTAGTCGCCACTGGCGAGTGGCTACCACTAGTCTCGACCTTTATTGGAGACTGATAGTTTCGGATTGGAGATAGATCCCTTTGATCCAAAGTCAAAAGAGATCATCTTTGTAATCTTTCGATTGTTCAACTGTTTCATCAGTATGTTTTTCCCACCGAAATGTCTTCTACTTGCACACATATCATAGCACAACAGGAAGTGACTTTGGGTAAATCTGGATTTCACTATGTCAGTAACACCAACACTCAATGCCATTTTTTTTTTCAATTCTTTCCTCCTCAAATATCGACAAGGATACACGCAAGATTAGCGCCAGATTCATTTAGAGCATCCCTGACCTCCATTATCGAGACTCGCTTACATGCTTCCAAGTCCTCGTAAATAAGGATTTTGCATCGAAAATAGCGCGAACATGACACAAGACAGTAGAACTTCTTGCACAAATCTGGTGCTCTTATCGCTGGCAAAAAAGATTATCCATTTTTTTGTGTTCTGACTGTTGGTTGTAAGTATATACAGAAAGGTTTCGTGTTTCGTGGACGTGTTTCGTGATTTCGTGAACGTGTTTCGTGTCCAGGAAACTGAGATATCGGCTTCGGTTGTGCATGAATGCTTTTACTGCAGTAGGTTTCCGTGGGTTGATTTTTTTCTCTCACGCATTTCAATGTTGGATCAAGTAGTAAATATTTAAAAAACGTTTCTTTTAGTCCGAGATCCCACTAGTTTTACCTACCCTCAGGTTTACCTAACCTCGAGTTTCCTAAAATTATTAACATGAATGAAGAGTAAAAGTTGCGAATAAAACGCTAAAGTAGAGCTTTCTACCCGTCTCAGATCCCTAATAAGGGTTGTCAGGGGCTAAAAGGTGAAAAAAAAAAAGAGACTGATTTACCCTCATCGAGTTTCCTAAAACTGTTAACATAAATGGAGAGTAGGAGTTGAAGGGCCAGGGGCAAAAAAGATGAAAGTCACTTTTTCGTCAATTTTGAGATATTAGAGCTATCTAGGGGCTATGAAGGACTAATATCATCTGGTAGAACAACAAGGGGGAAAAAAGATGAGAAGCGACCGAAATGTGCATGAAAACTCAAAAAACTACATAAGGAGCTACGAGAAATCAAACTTTGTTCTTCGTTTTTCTCGAAATCGCTTTTTGGTCACTATCATCTTTTTTCCCCCTGGCCCTTCAGTTGTAAATAAAACGAAAATATAGGGTTGGCTTCCTGTTTCAGATAACTAATAAGGGTTGTCAGGTGCTAAAAGGTGCCAAAAAATGACTTATTTACCCTCATCGAGTTTCTTAGCTCCTAGCAACCCTGGTTAGGGATCCGAAAAAGTAAAAAACCCTATATAGTCGTTTTATTTACAGCTTCTACTTTTTATTTATGCTAACAGTTTTAGGATACTCGATGAGGCTAAATCAGTCATTTTTTTGGCGCCTTTTAGCCCCTGACAACTTTTTATTAGTTATCTAAAACGGGTAAAACTTTTACTTTAGCGTTTTATTCGCAACTTTTACTCTTCATTGATATTAATAAATTTTAGGAAACTCGATGATTGTAGGTCAACTCTAGTGGAATCTTAGACTATTTATGACTTACCATAGCATTGAATGATTGAACTCTTTATGGAAAGGGAAAATTCAGGTTTAATATTGTCTGGCTGTGAAAAGATGGCACTTGATTCCTATTTTTTTTCAGAACTGTTCATTTCATGTAGGGGAGAGACGCAGAGGAAAATTCCTAAACTACATTGGACCGACTATTGGAAACAAAAATGTCGAATTACCGAGGCTGTCGAGTTATCCACATGAGGAGTTACCGAAGTTCCATTGTATTATGTTTAACTAGCTGACCCGCGTGAAGCAATTAAGCTTGACAGTGATAATTTAAAAACTTATTGGTAAACAAGAGAGAAATAGTCACTGTAAGTAATTATTTCAACGCACACTATTTGTAAAATTTGTAAATAAGGAAGGGAATTTCAGTTCTTTTTGACGTAGTTGAAAGAATCAAAGCCTCTTGGGGCACGTAGTGCATTAAAAAACTATTTATTCATTTATTTCCAAAAAAAAAAAAAAAAAAAAGAGGATTTAGAGATACGATTTTTAAATCAACTCTTGTCAGTGGTTTACCTTAAGACCATCAGAGTGCACTCCAGGTTCCCATGCAATTATTTAAATGCAAACAAATCGTTTGTCAGATTATGAATCGCTGAAACATTTCCATAATCAGATTGGTCACGAGATGCTGGCGAAACGAAATTCGAATCGAATGCGAGATGTCTTCGAAGCAGCCGTTTCGCTTGGAGTGAGCTTCCGGTAGTGGGGAAAGAGATGAGGTTATGGGTTTATTTACCACGCAGGAAAATACCGTTTTTTGATTGATAAAAAAGCTCGGAGCAGTTTTAATAAATGATGAATCGAGTGTTCTGCACTTCAGACGTAGCATTTAAAATGAAGCCGTTCCATTATGGTTGTTAATGTTGTGAACCGTCGTTTAGTAGTATATTTGTAGTAAAAAAAAAGTTTCAAATTGTGTTTTGCAGTGTTGGGAAAAACCAGCAGCGTACATACATTTAGGTGCGCCCACTGCAATATTTGTAAGTACGCCTCCCACCCTCTTATAAAGCTGCAGAAATATTTTTCCCGTGTAACTCATATTGCTATTTTCCTGGATCGTGCGCCATTAACACTCTGACTGCTATGGCTATCATATGTGATATCCAGTGATATTTCCGTTGAGACACTGGCTATCCGCCAGGGTGTTTCAACACTTCAGGCCATGGCTATCAAAGATGTTATCAGTTACATGAAAATCGTATTGGAGTTTGATTGTTGGGCTCCCTACGATGTGTTAGGTATACGTGGTTTGCTCAAATTGGTATATGTCTTCAATTTCTTCAGAAGTTAACTTTCTCTTGCTTATTGTAATAAAAATTCAAATAATTCAAACCTAAACAAAATAATAGAAATAAAATCATATAAATAAAATAATAAAAAACATAAACATAAATCTAAATAAAAAAGTTTATTTATAAATGACGAATTTAGCTGGCTATCAAATAAGATAGCCATGGCCACGCATGGAAGAATTTACACTAACTTTCGTGGTGTGCTTTGGCTATCATTTTTGGTAGCCAGGATGAAAATCTCCCCATGTGTTACAAAATGAGTCAGATTGAAAAATATTGTTTTTATATATAGTTTTATGTTGAAAAAAATACAAATTACACAAAAAAAAGTTTGGCCCCGTGGTGAACATTTGCAATTTTGGCTTGGCAGTCAAAGTGTTAACCTTTTAACTGTCAAGCTAATCAGTCTATTATATTGAACGCAAGTTAACTTTTCCCGCGATAGATTCGGGTTTGACAGTGTTTGATAATGCATTCCTAAATGTGCAGAATCGTCAGCCCGAATGCCCAAATAAGAAAAATTTTGGGAAGTCCGGGTGACTTTTAATGACCTCCCTTCGGGGCGCTCCTGGTCATATTATGCGGAACGTTTTGCCATACTCACACACAGTTCAGACCACGAGCTTTAGTGCCGAAGAATGGGAAATTCTCTCTTTTCGAAGTGTTATAGCTCACTGGTCCAAGCCGGGTCAATATTTTCCTGCTAAGCAGAGTGCTGGAATTTAGTTTTGTAGATTTAGTTTTTCTGCTTTTTTTTTTTGCACGGCGAAGGTCAACGCTAAGTAAAATTTGTTAATATATTCATGTTCAATTTGCGTATCAACTTTTGTCAAGGAACTTTTTTAGTGGAAACAGTGCTATTTTGTATTTATAAAATTATCGGAATTTTCGCAGTTGGCAGATGACACGCATGTGTCATCAAATGCATGTTATTGTTGTTTTTTATCTGGTTGTCTGCGGTGTTTGGATCTTGAGTTTGTTATGCTGTGCCCGAAAGCAAAAGTCTGGGTATTGGGTAAATGTCTAGTACTAGCAAAGCTCAGTTTCTAAGGCATGGCTTTTGATCGGGCCTGCCTATGAGTCTTCCTAAGCATATGACATTTTTCAGTCTTTCTAATGTTAATAAATATACGAAGTCCGCAGAGAAAGAACTGACACTGATTACGAAACGTCATAAACAGACACGAGATGATGTGGTCATTCGGTCTGTGTCCTGAGCAATTAAATGCCGGAAGCACCCAACCTCAAAGAATTGTGTCTTCGAGACAACGGAGAGGTCTGCCTCTTTCACCGAGTTTTCGCTTCACCCTCAGCAAGACGTGATGGGCAAGCTAAATTGTCGACTGAGATCGAATGTTCCACTGTCGACCCTGGTGCAGACGATAGGCATCGTTCCTTCACGGATGAGAAAGTTTTGCGGAGGCACAGACGCTGAATGCTAATTTTCAATCGCGAACATCTCGGAAAGGGAGGTGTTGGACCCACATCGTCGGATACAGCGACATCCAATTAACGATCTGGTGTGGAGTCCACACTACTTCCTTACACGCCGGTAGAAATAATTAATCGATGTTTTGTGGTAGCTCGAAAGTATGGATGTGTGCATCATATTCGTGAGTTAGAAGTACAGTACAGCCTTTCATGGTAACTTTCTTCCACTTCAACATTTTTGGTGTTTCTGACTAAAGGAGCAAAAACTAGAAGGCACAGCGCTGTAGTTACCAAGAAAGGTTCTAAATGTAAGGAGTACCGGATCAAAGATTCTTTCAAACCGGGGCAAAACTTGAACTTTCATCTTTACTCCTCTTCCTTTAAAATTTTATATCTAGTTTCAACAAAAAAAGCCCACTGAAACTTCGCCGCCCTCTAGCTGTCAATGCTCTGACCTTAGTCGAAGCCCTTTCCCCGGGTGGCAGCTTCCCCACAGGTCCCCGTGGGTCCGGCACTGAATATTAGTTTTCCATCCTTTTCTTTACAAAAAAAAAAAAAAAAAAGTTGGGAGCATTTTGCATAACTCATTGACTCATTCGATCATTCTGAAGTGACTGCTTAGAAGCTATTTATGAAGTTTTTGAAAGACGTATTATTCGAAGCAATAAGTGACATTAAAAATCTTATGAATCTGATGGTTCAGGAAAGTGCAAAAAAAAAAAAAAAAAAAAAAAAACCGGGGAATGGGAGTAAACATCTAGGCCTGTTGTCTTACTGCATGAAAGTGGCATTCCTTTACAAAAATTATTTTACTCTGCATCGCATTTCCAACGTAGCTCAGCGAGCCTGAATGGCGGGAAAGCTTTGAACCAGGCCAATCATTCTAAATGAATTTAACAATTATTATTTCTTAATTTTCGATAATGATATCATGTCTTACGAGTCCTTCTTCTGTTTTATTAAAAATAAATGTATAAAAATATGAGTGAGGGAGTTTTAAAGTAGAGAAATATTGGCTCAAAATTAACCTGAATGACAGTACTTCTATTGAAGGTATAATTTTTCAGACTCTTTCCTACTCCTTTGAACTATGGTAAACATAGAGAATAGCACTTTGAAATAGGATGGACACGGCGATGAGTGATGTTTTAGTTAGCGTCTATGATTTGAAATTGAAACAAAAACAAAATAGAACGCGAAAAGGGAAAGCAAAAATAAAATTAGAATTTTTGCTTGTTGTGTCTTAAAATGAGCAAATAAACATTCAAAATAAATGCGCCCCTAGTTTATCGCAAACCAATACATAAAGTACTGTTTTCTGAAGAATATCTCGACAAATTGATGACACAGCTCTCAGCTTTACGATTTTCCAGAAATGACTGCTTCAACAGATTGCTCTGAGAAGCTTGAGAATCTCTTGACACTCAAGAACCTCAACGAAAACACCGGCTTAAAATTTTGCTTCGGAAAGCCTCAGTAGTGGATGTTGTAGATGCTTGACTGCTGCAGATTCCTCGTTCGACACTGTCGAAAAATTTCCTCATGGTGAATCATGTGAACCAATTTTTTGTGTAAAAGTTGCATTAGTACTGCTGGAAGATATGCAAGTTAATTTCTAACATGCCAGTGCTTTTTCAATCAAAAAAGGACAGAAAAACCTTTAAAGGTGGAAATTAATCTTGAACTAGCGTATTTTCGAGAAGATATCCGTACTTATGGCTGTTTCAGCTGTAAATCAGAATTACGTTCATTATCTAATTCAGATTAATATTTCAAACATTTCCCGAGATTTTTGTCGTATGAAAAAAATATTTCAACGAAAGCTTTGAAATCATTACTTTTTGGAAAAATATTAATATCAGTACATGAAATTTTAATTTGGTAGCAGAACCATAAAAGCTCCCCCCTCCCTTTTTTTTTCAAATAATTACGCATACTACATAAAGTGATTTTACTATCATGCGGCAAAAATACAACAACTTGTAAGATCGCTATAAATTTTTGAAATTGAAAATTGCTGAGGTATTTATTCACTGTTCGGTCTACCCTACTTGAAACTGTGTGTGTACTGTTCAACTAAAACAGCAGTGACCACTTTACGGGCTGTGGGCCAGATAAATTCCACGAAACTGATCAATGTGGCCCGTTGTGTTCAATGTTAAGAATCGAAAGCTATGTTCTTTTGCCATCCAAAACAACCGATCACCTTCATTCGGCAACTGCACTTCATGGGCCAAAAGGTAGGAAACTATAATTTGTTACTTTAAAATAGGTTTATTGAAGGTCACAAATTTTGCGTCATCTATATGGAAACCTAACTCGATAAACCAAAAATGCGCCTATTGATACACCTATTTCAAAGTAATAGAGACTATATATTATTAAAAGCAGGCGCAAATTTCCCGTAATAATAAAATAGGCTTGCAGGGGGAAAATGTAACTTTTACATAGTATCTGGGCTTCGAAATTCAACTGTAATATGAGATATGGTCCTTATCAGTTCTCGAAAAATAAAGTAATATCGGATGTCTCCCCTTTAGAAATAGAACCGCTCAACTGTGTTAGGCGCTCCCTCAAAGAGGTTGGACAGTACCAAAAAAGCTTCTTACTTAAAAATTGCTGAGGAAATGTGCAACAGTTCATGATACCTGCTGTTATTTACACGCATTAACAGCAATCTCATAAATCTGCCAGCGTAGGAAATATCATTCCCCAAAGAATGAGCCCCGCAATACCACAAGAAGCAAGCGTCCGAGGTTTGTTAGCACAGGTACACCCAGAGCTCTGAATTAAATGGTAATGTTCCGTGTAACCTTTGAAAGTTAAGCTAAGCGTATTATCATAAGCTTGCATCTGCCATTGTCTAAATAGCAAACAAAGCTTAGCTACAAGGTCACGTTCCGCCAAACGCCTGGCATCTTAGCAGGGCACAAGACATATTAACAGTTTTTTTCTCTCCCGTTATTGAATCTGCCTCCACGCAAGGAAACTATGAGCCATTTTTCATAGAAATGATGGTCTCGGGGAAATAAATTCAAATTTCTTTTGGGAATGTTGTTTTTTTTTTTTTTTTTTTTTTTACATTGTGCGCCATGCGTATCATACGAGTGAACTGAATTCAGCGGGAATGTAGTTCACTAAATCTCGTTCCTCGCTAAATGATATCGTTGTTTTAGAACCTTTGTTGAGGGGAAAAAATTCGTTGTGAACTTCGCAGAGTAGTTATAGTTACGACTAAGGGCTGGTTTTTGGTAACCTAAAAAGTCCCTGAAAATGCTCCCAACAATGCAAAAAATTATGAAACAAACAGAATTTCATTGGATTACTAGGGTGCACCAGTAGTCGGCCATTTAAGAGATCTTTTGTTGATCTTGGCTTACCTAGAACTTTCAGCTATCAATACAGCAACAAAAACAAGGTAAAACTTTAGAATGAACTTTTCTGATAGTGAATCACTTACTTGTTTCAGAAATTAAAAGAAAAATTATGTTAAAATCCAAGCTGTTGTTAACACTAGTAAATGCTCCAGTAGTCGGCCACAGAATCATTTTAGTTGAAAAATAAGCAGAATCGCAATCTTGGATGACGGGCACACCATTCAAAATGAAATGACTCATTACTAATTCAAAAAAAGTACCCAAAACTTAACTGCCACTGGCTGATGATTGAGGATAGGTACATGAATGTGTGAATGCGTCATATCTGATTTTGAATTAAAAATGTTCTATTTATGAGGAGTTTTGAGGAGTATGTCATGCCGACTACTGGAGACTGGCCGACTACTGGAGCACTTACCATAATTGTTTTTGATATTTTCAAATATGAAAGAACGTCTTTTGTTCGAAAGTACATTTTCATACTGAAATCATAAAACATAAAAATCATCTCCTGAATGTGTTCAATGCCACGAAATGCTTTAAAAAATGCATACAAATGAGAAAATGCCCAAAAATTAGAAAAGAAACTTTCAAATGCCCTAAAAGGGGTAAAAATAGTCCAAAAATTCAAAAAGAAAAGAAAGTTATCGAAATCCGGCTTTTAGTGGAATTCATTCAAAATGTAAAATTGAAAACTTTGAGTTAAAAAAAAAACGATCTTAGACATCAATTAATTTTTTCAATAAAGAAAGCACAATTCCTGTTGTTTATTACACTATCATAAGCGGGGGTGAATTGGAAACATTTTTTGTGTAATTTTCGTGCAAACGGGATAAAAATTACTCTAGTTCAGATTTATTTACTATTATGTGCAGCTACACTCCTCAGTTATAAAAACACATACAAGTTTCGCATATGTCACCCATCAATTTCAAAATTTTGGTTATGGCTGTATAACTTGAAAGCAAAAGATTATACCTTTGTTTTTCTGAACGTCGACTAACTAGCACTAGATATAGATAGTAATATAATTACTCGTAGAAATCTGGAAAGTAAATTTCACTTCATGAGGTTGATATCAAGTTGTAGATTTTCTCTTCGGATAAAAAAACAATGTTTTAACTAAACACACTGACAGTCGTGGGTCATTCCATAGAAATATCAACCTCAGACGAAGAAAAAAAAAATACCGAAGTGAAAAAAGTATCAATAAATAAATAAATAAATAAATAAATAAATAAATAAATAAAAAGCATACAACATAAGAAGTTTAAAAAAAGTGAAAAAGTATTGTAATTATCACTGAGATTAGTCATAATAAATAGCTTGTAGTGTGTCTACTGCTTGTTATTCGATGGTTACGTTAGTCACACTCCATCTTGAGTAAAAGTGACACCTAAGACTAAAAAAAATAAATAAGATTTAATAAATGTGTTTTATGTTTTCAAAAGCCGACTTTACCCATTTTTCAAATATATCATTCAATTTTTAACATTTGCTTAGCTTTGAGAAATTTTTGCCTCACAACATGAGTATTCATTTTCAGGGTTGCAAAAATGTTACGTGAGTAACGCTGCTATTTTGGGTGAAAAAATATCTACTGTCAGTAATTTTGTTTTAAGTTGTTAGCAAAAATGATACATAGATACCATGTACTTTGTAAATCCACCAGAATAGCTAAAAAATATTTGTTATCCTTTAAGTTACAAGTAAAAACAGTTACAAAACCAGCTCTGAATGTTACGTTAGTCACTATGGAATGACTCTAGTCATGATTGTTTGTTTACAAGTGAAGGAGATGATCAATAAGAGTAACACTGGTTGAAAATCAGATGGGAGGTTTCTAACCCGAAATTAAAAAAAAATTCTAAGGGTGACTAATGAAATACCGATTTTTAAAAATGCAAATAAAACTATAAAATAGAAAAAATACAAAAAAAAGTTTCTTGCTTATATTTTTATTGTATTAAAAGTTTGATAAACAGGATGAAAAAAAAATCAGTAAACAGTGAATAATTCTGGAATCATAGGTCATTTCATCTAATTTGGACAAACCGTGAAAGTGTGGTTCATATAAATTTGAATGGTATCCTCATTAAATAAGCGCATTCAGATCGAAGCATCATGGATAATAGTTTCAATTTAAATAAACCAATGTATTGCACTAAAAGTAAAACATAAGATATACAACTTTTTTTCCTGATTCTAATGAAAAAAAAATTGAAGAAAAATGTAAAAGTTGAAAATCTAGGACGACTCTTTTGCAGGAATACAATGTTAATTGAATCTTGCTGATTTGAATATTTCAATAGAGAAACAATTTTGTTGATATTTACCTGCACCACACGGTGTGACAACAACTGAAAATGGTCAAGTCTTCAATCCCCAATCTAAAAGTAGAAAGGTTGCAAATTGCATCATTTTATTCAGTGGAATTTTTTCGTACATAAATACGCAGAATAATTGTCTAAAAACGCCATCATTTCTCATTTTTAATAAGTTAAATTCCCTATATCTAACATAGATTCCTACGTCATAGCTAATGATTGAGGGAAGACTGTTTCTAAAATGCAATTTTCAGAAAATAAAGGGTTAAAAAAAGACATGTTTGCCTGGAGTTCGCATGGATGTTCAGTTATTTGTTCGAAAATAAAGATGAATTTCAATTTGAAGTATTTACTGAAGGAATTCGGTTAAAATGAGTGCGTAGAAATCAGGGTGTCAATGATTTAAATCAATTGATTTAAATCAGTGATTTAATACGCGATTTAAATCAATTGATTTAAAAAAAAAATCATTGATTTAAATCACTTTTTATTTTAATCCTTAAAAATTTTTCTTGGACAATCCCAATTTCATTATTTTTACCATTTTCTTTTAGAGCTTTGATTTCCATCTAATAAATAGAAAAGTAATCCTACTCATCCCCCCTTCACAGATGCTGGAAGGTTGCAGTCTAAATAATATGTATGCACAAATAGTGCTATTTGTTGTCTAATATGTGAAATAAAGAAAATACATACAGGGGCAGGGCAGGTGTTGCAAAGAGTGTATTAAGGGGGAAGGGACATGATAGGATGTGTGTGATATACTTTCAGTGAAAAGAAAAAACAAAAACAACGGAACAGAAGATGAATTTTCTATGCCTTGTATTAGCAACTGGGGGGGGGGGGAGGCAGTCTTTATTAGTGGCTGAAATGGAACATATTCCAGCTTTACAAAACAAAAGCAAAATAAAGAGGGGGGGGGGGGCTAATGAAGTGAGGATTGGGTTGAGCTTCCTGCCCCATTTGATTTTTATCCTAGCTAGTAGACAGGATTATTTTCAGATTAGCTCCTAACACTTTTTTCTGGGTTTCTTTCTGGTGAAACTTTACTTTAAAGGTGTTTTTGTATTTTTAAAAACTTAAAGGTAAGTTGTTCATAAATAAAAATTAATTAATAACTGAAGTTTCTAATTTTTTTAAAAAAAATCAAAACAATACGATTTAAATCAAAAAAATCTGATTTAAATAAAAAAAATCCGATTTTTTTGATTTTTTTAAAAAAATCATTGATTTTTTTACACCCTGGTAGAAATGTAATTCCCTTATCCCTTTTTATAACGAGAATAAAAAATGGAAAATGAGCACAAAATAAATAAATTAATTAATTAGTAATAATAATATTAATCTTACTACTATTATAAATGCGAAAGTTTGGATGTTTGGATGTTTGGATGGATGGATGGATGGATGTTTGTTCCTCTTTCACGCAAAAACTACTGAATGGATTTTAATGAAACTTTTACCATAATGTAGCTTATACATCAGAATAACACATAGGCTATAGTGTATAACGATATTCGAAAAAGTTCGATTGGTAGCGCTTTTTTCATTCCAATTTAAGGTACATTTTTCGCATAAATCCGTGAAGGCTTTCAACAAACTAATTCAATATTTAGTGCATCATCTCAACTCCCTGTCGATAGCTAGAATTGCGTGTATCATTTCCGCTTTTCGCATTAAGTTTTCAAGGCTATTCTCAAGTCAAATCAAAAAGAAAGTTTTTTTCAGCTTCATGGCTTTTCCATAGAGGTATAACTTTGATATACCCCCCCAAAAATTACGCGCCAAATCTGGCACTCCTTTTCGGACTTTTTAGGGTTGCTGTTTCTTATTTTGGTGTTGCCAATTTAGGTTTTTTCCAGCTTTTAGGTTTTTGCTGTTGCCAAATTTAGTATTTTCTTGAGTTTTGTACTATTTTTTTGAGTTTTTTTTAAAGTTTTGTAGCAACAAGTTTTTTGTGGCAGCAACAAAAACAGGTATTTTTCTTGGCGACAGTAAAAAGTCGCCAAATTTCCGATTTGGGGCATATATCAAAGTAGTTCCTGCATAGACACTGGAGACGCTCGCGCGCCCTCTCGCTAACGAGCTTTTACCATGATTTGTATTCAAAACATTTTGTGGTGTAAGCAATGTGTTTTTTTATTGTGCTTTGAAACGTGCAAATATTATTTTGTAGTATAAATTGTATTCTACAGTATTTTCTGTAGTAAGAATTGTTCACTGCATCAATTATTTTCGCGAGTTTTGTAAATATGTTTTAGAATATCGGTAACGTAATCGCTAGATGAGATTGGCAACTAATAAATGAATTAGGTTCATTATTTCCAATTTGATGGAGCTTTAAATACAACCTTTCGGCATTTCTCAAATTTGTTTTCGTTGATTTGGCACTTTCTGGGGATATTTACAATTGACCAGTTACTTAGTATCCAATTGAACAGGAATTTTGCCAAATTTGTTGCAAGATTTTAATAACCGGTAAATCCAAGCAAATTGGAAGGTACAGGGGTCTCTGGGGTGCTAAATGCTAAATGCAAGATTTTAGCAACTGAGATGCACGGAGATTTTTTTCAACTAACGCCAGTTTTTGTGCCAAAGACTACGCAATAATACTGTACTTCTTACACAACGTAACCAAAATAAAATGATTATTGTCTGATATTTATCGACTGTGGAAAAATCTTAATCATCGAAATAATACTCCCACGTTCGAAACGTTCAGTTTTTTTTCTTTTGTTGGCATATTCCGTATGTATCCAATAAAAACCTTTTTAAAATTATGTCAAAACGTAAGGTAATCCGCATATTAAATTAATCAAACCCTTAAACAAGACTACATTACCATTAACTTGCGTTTTTGCACAAATAATTGTCAAATGTTCCCTATTAATTTCGAAATCATTGAGTTCAAAAACTGTTAGCGTCATTTTATGGTCAGCAATAATATCTCAGCATTTGATGACTATTTCTCTGAGACAAAAATTAGTGACATAATAATACTTAATATATTTTCATAAAGTAGGGAGGGGAGTAAAATTATCCTAGGTATCCCAAAAAAGTTATCCAAAATTTGGTGTGTTTTGAGTTCAGGAAAAAAAACCCAAAGGTGAGTATGAATTGTTTCTATAAATCATTATTGGCCCAGGCAACGCCGGGTATTTTTGCTAGTAATAATAATAATAACAAAGCTCTTAATTCAAGAAAGTTTTTGCTATTACTAGATAATCCGATTGTTACTGAAAACATAGATCTAAGTCAGGAACATGCAATATACCGCCAACTCGGCTATTTCGAGCCCTGGACTGCAGTTTCGTGCACTCAGCAGCATGGAATACGAAAGCAGCCGAGTTGGGGGCAAAAATCCTCTAAAAGAGCAAAGAGAGCCAACAAATGCATGTTCCTGCCTTAGCCCTTGCTTAGAGACGGTTACTCACTGCTTTATAGATCTAAGTGTTTTTCTTTGTATGGAATATACTTTCCCGACATTTTAATACGCTTTTATTAGCTTCACATGTGGGTTCGTTTGTTTGTTTGTTTGTATGTATGTATGTATGTATGCATGTATGTATGTAAGTCTGTATAAGAGGTAAAATTCTCTGTATAAAAAATAAGATAATAATTTACAAATATAAAAGTAATATGTTTAACAATATTATTAATGCTAAAGGCTAAACTATATTACATGTAGATGTAAAGTGTTCATTTGTTTGTATGTAGCTCTGAGTTAAAGATAAAATTCACATTCTTTGCAAATATAAATGCAATAAAGAGTCAAACCCGCTTAATGGAATAGCCATTTTGAAACGAAAAAATATTCTAATAAGCGGGATATTCCATTATCCGGGATGAAAATAATGCATTTCAATGGTTTGGTGCATCGAAAATGTATTACATTAAGCGGGATATTCCTTTAAGCGATATTCTAATAAGCGGGCTCAACTGTATTTAATACTACCATTAATACGAAAGGCTAAACTATATTGCATGTGAACTTAGCGGGTATTCAATAGTTTGAAAATCAGAGGGAAATCAGTTGGAGTATCATGAAAATAAAGTTTAACCTTTAGTATTAATGATAGTATTAAGTATAATAACTTTTATATTTGTAATTTTGTACCGTCCAATTCAATGGTCCTGAATTTGTGTGATTAACTCTAAAAGCGTATTTTTATTTTTTATATTTATTATTATATTTAATTTAATTATTTATAATACTAACGAAACCTTTTGCAGGGCCATTCCATGGAAAACGGTAATTTTGTCTAACACGTGACGCTTCATATATTTCATTAAAAATAATAATATACGAGGGTATTGAACAAAGTTTTGTTGCTTAGAAAGTCACACACGTCTGTGTGATTCCTTAAGAAATAATTTTCGTCATTTCCTATTGCTTTTTAACCCACTAATGCCTGACATTTTTTCCCAAAGATATTTTGTATACTGATGGTTACAACAAACAGTGTTTAATGGACAGGAAAAATAATGAAAAAAATATTAGGTAAAAAATAATTTTTTCATTAAGGAAAGAAAAATCGTCAATTAAAAGTTACGATAGACCCCAGAGGGTATATAGTTTTTTTACTCAATTTTTTTTTCTGCCTATGATATAATATTTAAGAAGGCATTTTCTAAGAAGAAATAAAGTCAGCAATGAACATAAACTGGGAAGCTGGGAATCGAGATATTTTATTCGTATAAGCGGGGTATTCGTTTATCCGTTACCCGATTAAGCGGGGACGACAGCATATGAACCGTCACACACGGGACGAAACGTCTACTTTTCGAGGAATAACCCTGCACCCAATTTTTTTAAGGGTTCAAATTATTATTCTTCAACAAATGAGAGGTGTTTCATTTGTTTTGTCGTTGCTGTCGTTTGTCTCTGCCTCAGAAATATCTTTGAATCAAATGTGAGCACAAAAATATGTGTTTACTCCTGTTTAGTTAACATATTAGGTAGGGATGGGCCGATGAGCAAATTGGCCGATTACCGATTACCGATTAATCGGCAGAGCCGATTAATGATAAGGATGATTGTTTTTAATACTATCAATTTTTCCATCACTGTTTTTCTCTCTTATAGAATTAGGAGATAGTAAGTAATTTGGGATATAGGAGATAGTTATTTATGTCTGAGAGAAGATTGTTTTCCAATTTCCTAGTTTTCAAAAAATAATTTCACTATTTTATCAAATTTCTTAGAACCAATTTTCATGTTATTGTCAATTCTTTTACATTAACACATTGTTAATTATTTTAATTGGACATAAAAATTCAAAAAATAGGGATGTGGGAGGAGTCTGTGGTGAGCACTCCAATTTAGGAGTACTTTTAATTAAATTTATTTAATAATTGGTAGAAACTTAATTCAAGACTTTTATTCTTTGTGAATATTAGAAGTTATCTAAAAGCACTGTGTTAAGGAGATAACTATCGTCACATGAAAAATGTTGCAACATTGTCTATGATATTTACTCAAAGTAGGATAATTAATTTATTAACCACTTTATATCAACTGTGAGGATTATTATGACTGTTTATAAAATTATTTGTCATAGTTTCTTAGTTAAAGTATACTTTGAAGAATAATATTTTAAAAAATATTTTTTCTGCCGATTATTCGGTCCAATATTGCCGATTATTAATAATCGGCAAACTAGCCGATTATGGCCAATTAATCGGCACTGTCGAATCGATTAATCGGTACATCCCTAATATTAGGATCCAGAGCAAAGTTGTTTAGTGATTGACTCTGATTTGTCCGGCACGTGACGATGGAATGGCCCTGCACCTCAAATTAAGAAAACTACAAAACAAATTTGAGAAAGATTCGTAAACTTGGATCTTTACATGCAATCCTGTCAGCAATTCTGATTTTTTTTCGCAAATGTAGTTAGTTGGATAACAATACGCGACCGGTAAAAATATTTCTGTGATAGTCTGTCATAACGTTAGACAGATTGCCGTAGGAAAAAAAAACATTTGAAAAGAAAAGACAAAAAATACAGGTATACACATAAAAGTTGACCTTTTCACAGACAATTAAACAAACATGACCATGAGATTATCGAATTGATCAAAACTGCAAAGAGAAGAAAAAAAAAAGAACTACAACAAATGACAGCCAGATGGTAACAATCATCTTATTAAAGTTTCCGTTTAGCATAGACTTCGGTTTTGATGGCATTCGAAACGAATGGATTTGTTCTGCATCTGCTAGAAATGATATTTCCATTACTTATGATTAAAATATTGTCCTGTCAACTCGAATTGATCTCTGAACCGACGGTAATAACGATCGTGAAAACAAAACCCCTGTAAGGAGATTGTTCCGGAGCTGCGTTTGATTGAAAGGTCGCAGCACACACAATGCAAATAAAATCCAAGTTCGTGCGACGATTACCAAAGATGGTCTCTAAAAGACCATCGCGCCTGCAAGGTTGGGGCTCGTTAATTAGAGGGCACTAAAGGCAAACTGCTGCTGGTGGACTTGAGAGGACAGACCGACGTATCCGACATTTTGGGTTCAAGAGGGGTTTTGATCCAACTTTACAGCAGAGTCGGCATGGCCCGATTAAGATATCCCGGGGTCCTAGGCCAAATACATTTTCGAGGCCCTCTGTATTCAAACTTTGCTCTTTTAAATATTGGCTTTAACAATTTTATCCGTAGCCTGAAGTAATTTTAGCTACTTAGGGCTTAGCTCCTAAACAGTGGGCCATGACCTAGTTGACCTATTTAGTAATCAGGCCAGGCCCTGAGAGTCGGAGTCATGGAGACGGGACTCGAAGTTATTGATATTCAAGGAGGCATCGATCATTTTCCCTGAGAGGACGTATATCTGCCATGCACGCGGAGACAGAGTCGAAGCCAATGAGTTGGAGGAGGACTGATTTTTGGCTGAAGGTGTAGGAGTTGGAGTTTGAAGGTTCTGAAATTCTAAGAGTCGGAGCTAGCTTCGGATTTACGTATGAGGCCTAGTCCGGTGCCATCCATTGTGCAAATTATTCACAATCTCCGAGCTGCTGACCGGATGCAAATATGGTAAAATATTCATGAAAGAGGAGGTTGAACTTCAAACGCCTTCTTTTCGGGGATATTTGATTCCTCGCGCATAGTCGAACTGTGATTCAGCGTCTGGAAAACGCGAGAAAAATTTGAAATCAAAGTTAAATCTGTTTTGAAATATCTTAAGGTTTTGTCCATGTCCTTTATCTTGCATTTTCAGTGGGTACCATCCCATGCTAATTTAAAATTTAACGATGCTGCTGATGGGGTGGCTAAGAAGGATTATCCTTACCCCAATGTCCTGCTGAACCTTCATCATTCAGTGAAGTTTCACCAGAAGCAGGGTTTACAAAAAAAACCGATATTTTTGGAAAAAGCCCAGCCCGAATGGGCTTTTGACCTAACACCCGGGTTTTTTCGGGTTTTTAATGAAAAATCCAGCTTTTTTTTGGATTTTTTCAAAAATCATTTTCAAATCATTCATATTTTCTATTAAAACATTGCATACCAAACTAGAGCACGTACTTTTACTTTTCATAGACTCAGGAGAAAAATGAAAAGAGGTCTCTGTGACCTCTTATTTTTTTTCTTATTCGGCAAGTTCGGAAAAGCATTGGTCTATTGAATTTTAAATAATTGGTATCAATGGCTATGGCTTCAGGAATCGGGCGCAGTCATCACACAGGTTGATTATTTTTTAGCTAATTTTATGTGACTATTGTAAAGTTACTTTTCACTCGGCAACCTTGCTTTAAGAAGCTGCAAAAAGACAATAATTGAGACAGTTTATCAAAAGAACTTTTGCCAACAAGGCAAAAAAAAAAATTGATTGAAATAATTATAGCCTTTTTTTTTTTTGGTCTTGTAAGAATTTAAAATAGTAAGTGAAATCCACATGCAGTTTTAATTTCTGTTACTTAATAAATTTCCTAGAAAGCGATATACGGCAAATTCTGAGCCTGGTATTGACCAGCATTGTGTAACAAGCTTGTAGTGGGTTTTTTCAAGTGGACCCATCCAGAAAAAACCCGGGTGGGTTTCTTTGGGCTGTTCTCGCTTTGGCGAACCCTGACCTGAAGAAATGTAACTAGTTAACATTTCCTAGACCACCATTTAGCCACCTCTGGCTGTTCGGGAGAAAAATATTTCCGACCCGACTCTTGCAATTCATAGACTTCGACTCCGACTCCGACTCCAGAATCAAACTCTCCCTGAACCAAAATGTCGGAAGAACCGATTCTCAGAATACAGTGGCCTTACAGTAGACGGACTGCCGTTACTCGGAGTTTTTAAGCATATTTCGAACCTTTTGTTGATGTTCTTTTTATCTCCCTCGCTTGGCTGATCTCTTGATGCCCAGCGGGGTCTCTCTTGCTCAAGGACGCACGGAAGAGCAACGGCAACAAAAGCCGCTGCATCTGCATCGATTAGACAATGGATTTGCAGCAATTATGTTCCGCCACTGTGTTAAAGCAAAAAGTAACATCTTCATTTGCGGAGTTGGGTTCGATATATTTATTTGAACCGTTTACGCATGTCTTCTGCACTGCGAGAAATAAACTGTTGTTTTTACAGTATAATGCTGGCAGCAGAGGTTCCAGTTTAAAACTAAAATCACAGTCATAAACTGTAAAACTAGCTATTTTGGGTCATTCCATAGAAATGTCAACCTAAGCCGAAGAAAAAAAAATACCGAAGTGAAAAAAGTGTCAAAAAATAAATGAATAAATAAATAACTAATAATCATACAACATAAGAAGTTTAAAAAAATGGAAAAGTATTGTAATTATCACTGAGATTAGCCATAATAAATAGTTTGTAGTGTGTTAACTGCTTGTTATTCGACGGTTACGCAAGTCACACATCACACTCCATATTGGGTAAAAGTGACACTTAAGACTAAAAAAAAATAAGATTTAATAAATGTTTTTTATGTTTCCAAAAGCCAACTTTACACATTTTTCAAATATATCATTCAATTTTTAACACTTGCTTAACTTTGAGACATTTTTGCCCCACAACATGAGCATTTATTTTCAATGTTGCAAAAATGTTACGTTAGTCACACTGCTATTGTGGTTGAAAAAATATCTACTGTCAGTAATTTTGTTTTAAATTCTCAGCAGAAATGATACATAGATACAATGTACATTGTAAATCCACCAGCATAACTAAAAAATATGTTTTATCCTTTAAGTTACAAGTAAAAACAGTCACAAAATCAGCTCTGAATGTTACGTTAGTCACGATGGAATGACCCTTTTACAGTTTATTACTCTAAAACTAGCAAATTTCAGCTTATTACTCTAAAATGAGCAGTTTTACAGTTTATTACCATAAAATTATCTGTATTATATCGTGAAAGCAACAGTATAATACCGGCAGCAGATGATTCACTTTAAAACTGTAAAATGCACAGTAATAAACTGTGAAACTAGTAATTTTGCAGTTTGCTAAACTAGCCATTTCAGTATCTTCTGTAAAATTACTATAAAATTAGCTGTATTATACTGTAAAAACAACTATTTTTCTAGTTTGCCATTGTGCTGAAGTGACGCAAGGTGTTCAATGGGAAGCTGGGTTCGATATTTTTACATGCTTGGATTAAAGATGTCATCCTTTTATTTTTACGAGTCATCAAATTCTCTGCATAATTTGATGTGGAGCAAATCAGGCATTGTGAATGTGCAAATTGGAAATTGCATACAATGGGTAGTAAATGACTTCAGCCGCGCGAAATTGATAGGCAACTAACTCCATAAGGAATCTTACTCTACTTTAAAATGGAGTAGGAAAGGTTTAGATAGAGTAGGATGCGACTTTTGGTGGCCCATCTCAAGAGCAATAGCATGTTTCAGGGATTGGTTTTAATGTAAGTTTTAAATAAGGTAAATAATAGAAACACCGATTGACCTAGTTCTTTATGACAAAGAATCCTGGTAATATGTATCCCTACGGGAGCGTACAACTGCAAAGAAAATAGATGTTTTTGCAGTTTAATACAGCTAATTTTACAGTAATAAACTGCGAAATTGCTAGTTTTACAGTTTATCACTGTGAGTTTTACAGTTTTAAACTGGAACCTCTGCTGCCAGTATTATAACTGAAAAAAAAAAAAAAAAAAAAACAGTTTATCTTTGCAGTGTACGGGAGCATATGTAGGAATATATTTCGGTAGGGTCCCAAAAGCCAAATATGAGTAATTTCCAAGTTTGTAAGAAAATGTTTGAGCTATTTATTCTTAATGAGTAGTTTGAACTTGAATAAGAGAGGTAAACGTACCATTTCGGCTTCCCATTTAAATACGCCTTTGGCTTCCAAGGATGGCAGGGGAGGTTTTGCTTTGAGAAGAGCGTTTTGCAGGGGGTTCGAAACCCATATGCTCGTGTCAAAACAAAATACTCTTTTTTTTCCAACAAAAATATGTTCTAAAATGCTTTTATACTCCTCAAACTTTGGCTAAACGGTACATCCCGCTTGACAATTTTCATATTTATTTGATATAACTTAGGGCCGAATTCAAGTGAAACACCATTGCAATCGCTTCAAGGCGATCGCAATAGACCAAAATTGCAATCGCTACTGGAAGTCGAAGGACGACAGAATCGCATCTCGTAGCGATTGTAACGTTTTACTTGAATCCAAATTTGGAAATTTGCGATTGCACTGGTGAGTTGCGATCGTCCGTGTTTCACTTGAATCCCGCACATAGTTGATTTTATTTTTTATCAAAAAAAAAAAAAAAAAAACAAGAAGTTCTGTCAAGAACTAAACGAGCCTACTTTCCCGTAAATCGACATCGGCATTCTCGCATCTGATCATTATTCTCTTGATTATCTGAAACTGAAAATTATGTCAAACATACCTTTTTAGCACATAGAGCTGATTTCAAAAAGCAAAATATACCCCTCTCATCAGATGAAATAGACACGTAAAAAGTAATTAACGAATAAATAAAGCTTTGTCGCACCTTTTAAAGAGTGCAACTGTTACAGTTCCTCCGTAGAAAAAATCCTACATTGTTTTCAAAAAAAAAATAAATAATAATAATAATAAAATAAATAAATAAATAAATAAAAGTACAAAGATCATCAAAACGTATTTTATCAAAGAAAGAAAAAAAAAAAAACTAGTCCGTTAATAAAATGTCTCGAATTTCACTTTTAATCGGTTGCCAGTTGTTAAATATAAATAAAGAATAAAATGTTCTCGTGAATGAAAAATTTTTATTACAAAAAAAAATCGTCTGTCAAAAAAAAAAAAATAAATAAATAAATAAAATAATAAATAAAATAAAACAAATGAATAAATAAACAAAAAATCGTCTGCACAGTCAGTCATTTTTTTTTTCTGAGCCTGCATTTCCGCCACGTTTGCGGAGTCGGAGTCGGAATCAAAGTCCTCACAGAAGATTACTCAGAAAAGTACTTTACAAACACTATTTATCAAAACCATTTTCTTACAAAGTTAGTTTGAAGGAAATCCAACTTTAAGTTCAGAATCAGCATTCAACTTAAATTCCCCGTAGACGCTAATGTTAATTTTTTTTCTGAATGGTTCAATATTGAACGAAAAATGGTTCAAATCAAAAAGCGAAATATGGAAATGTATGGGAAAGCCTCTGCGAGATCTTTCAAACAAAAAAAAGTTTATTCCATTCAGACGGTTCACTCAAAAGTTATTAGGTGGGGAAAGGTTGCTTGAACGGTTCAATGTTGAACGAAAAAATGCTCAAATGGAAAATTTAAATAAGGTAATGAAGTATCCTTGCTGAGATAATTCGAACAAAAAAAAGTTTGTTCAAATCGGATTGTTCACTCAAAAGTTAGCATCGCGGGACAGGTTGTTTGAACGGTTCAAAGTTGAACCAAAAACTGTTCAAATCGAAAAATCAAATATGGGAATGAGCTGTACTCGCCGATATCTTTCGAACAAAAAAAAGTTTATTCCATTCGGACTGTTCACTCAAAAGTTATTAGGTGGGGAAAGGTTACTTGAATGGTTCAATGTTGAACCAAAAATGTTCAAATTGAAAATTTAAATACGTTAATAAAGTATCCTTCCCGAGATGCTTCGAACAAAAAAAAATTTGTTTAAATCGGACTGTTCATTCAAAAGTTATTAGGGGTGACAGCTTGTTTGAACGGTTCAATGTTGAACGAAAAATTGTTCAAATCGAAAATGTAGATACGGGAATGAAGTATCCTTGAAAAGATCTTTCGAACAAAAAAAAGTTTGTTCAAATCGGACTGTTCACTCAAAAGTTAGCATCGCGGGACCGGTTGTTTGAACGGTTCAAAGTTGAACCAAAAATTGTTCAAATCGAAAAATCAAATATGGGAATGAGCTGTACTCGCAGAGATCTTTCCAACAAAAAAAAGTTTGTCCAAATCGGAATGTTCATTCAAAAGTTATTAGGGGGGGACAGACAGACCGACAGACCGACCGACCGACCGACAGACCGACACACAAATTCCCCATTTCAATACCCTACTTTCAAATTTTTAATTTTTCGATATTCAATTTACCTTTTTATTTTTTTAACTTGGCGATATTTTTTGGACTTGGCGATATTTTTTTTACTTGGCGATATTTTTTGGACTTGGCGATATTTTTTAGATGCATTAAGCTACTTTTAATACTTTTTTCGTCTTTCTTTTGTTTTTAACGGGAAAGTAGGCTAAAAAAGGGCAGAATAAATTTATTCCTAATGAAATTCAGTTTCATCTGAAACTTCAAAGACTGAAGTCGCCAGATGATTATTCGTGCTTCATTAATTTGCTTTAAAACATAAGTACTATATCATCACCATGATTAAAATTCCAAACTTTTGTACATGGCAACAGCCAAAATAAGCAAAAATTGCATTTAGTACAAGAAACTTTAATTGAAATGTGTCGACGAAAATGTAAACAAACGTCATGTCATTCATTATTAAATATAATTGCACTTTTTTAGTTTAGCATGAGGAGGAAATATTCTTACAGGCAAGACATATTTCTAAACATGTTACTACATTAGTGTTATGCTGCAAAACAAACTTCTTTTTGCTGGAAAAAACGTCTTACACATCTGCTTAACATAAAGAAAGAATTCAACATATTCGAAATTGTCCAAATGAATTAATGAAGGGACGTTGGAAAGCATTTATGGCCGAGATTAATAGCGTTAACATGAAGGCTGCTCTAAATGATGTGTAGCGAAGCACGCCCATTTTGAGTAACACACGATTGCGAAACAAAAAGAAGAGGAGTTCCGATGTCGTGGAGAAGTGATAGTCATTATTTAATAACATTAAATGAAAGTTTCACGAACTCCTTCCAGAAAGAGGCGCAGCCGACTTATATTCGACCACATTAACAAATCGTTTGCCTCATTCCATGCTGCTTCATGGGCTGCGAATCGATGTATCTAGAGGCGAGATTATTCGATAAATATCGGTATCGAATGAATCAGAATGTGTAATTATGAGATTTTCTGAGAATGCATTTGCATTGTCGGAATGACATCAATGTTGGAGAAGTCGGATTTTTCTTTTTCTTATGTTAATTTCTTCCGAAACACATTTCTTCGGGAAAAATAATTGAGCTTGTAATTGAACCGATGGTCTGAAAACATCTGTCAACGAAGTTCTTTTTGTCACAGAGCAACACTTTCATAAAATAAAGACATTCATTTTAACTCACATATTAAACGCAAATTTTAATTCAAGACAGAATTTCAAAATTAATTTCATCCATTAGATATTGGGAAACAATAGTGCCACTTGGCACTATTGTTTCATTTTAAATGTTAGTTTTTTTTCTTACTTCAGATCATATCACAAAAGGAACATGGTCTAAATTGGAACAGAATATGCAAATTAATAATAATAAAAATTGGTGAAAAGCATTATTTCTAATTGCATCCTCTTTAACATGACGGTGATTAGGACAAGTTGAAAGATTTAAAAAAAAATTTATACACAGAGTACTCTTTCTTTTTGCACTATTGTATATGATAATAATGCAATTAACGTTTTCAGCTAACTGTCTCCTGATAAATTTAATTTCAAGTTAAAGTATTCATGTTTGCTTTGTACTAGTAGTACCAGAAAAACAGACAGTTCTACTTTCTTAAATAGTAAATAAGTAGTTATCAAGAATTATTTGGAACATGAAAAGTATGTTCTATAGTTACGTTAATGCTTATTATGAAATCAAGTGATATGCTCAAATATTAAATCGCAGAATAATTTAACTGGAACTTGCTATTTACATTATATCGTAACATATTAAATAAAATATTTAAAGCGTTTAGTTTGTGAAATGCTTACTTCAAAAAGCAATTGAAAATAAGATTTTTCCTTGAAGTAACAAATGAAATCAAAACCTAAATCAAAAGTGGATGTGCAATTAATTGGAACTGTATTTATTTTCGGCTTAATAAAAAAAAATGTAAAGAAATGAAAAATTCAGCTCCAATTTACTTTTTGTTTTTTTCTCAGGATGTTCTATAATCCTGGACTATAATTAATAATCTTCATCAATATCTAGAAAATGGGTTACATTTCGTCGAAATATTAATAAATTTAACGAAAACTGAAATTTTATACCTACAACTTTATTAAATGAAATACTTCTTTAATAATAAAACCTGGCCTGGTAAATGTTGAAAATTGGCACTTTATATCTAAGTGTAAACACTAGAAATTAAAAAAAGTGTTTTATTAGCTTTATTCTAAATCAAATAAAGTTGTTCATATAATATTAACTAAACGTAATTTTATTAAGTTTATTTATATATAGTTCATAAGAATTTTCAAGTTTAACACAATATACTGTTTATTATTGAATAGTTCATGATTCCGAGTTCTCAATACACAATCAATTTATTTAAATGAAATTTTTTTCTGTGTTTTAGTGCATTTTATACAATAGTGCAAAGCTTAAAGGACAATATTTTACGGGATTATTGTTGGAAAATGAAAAATTACAACATTCATTTTTCTAGGCTGAAGCGGCAGAACACACCTCATGCTTCGGCCAGACCGAAGCTTCGGTGAAATGGCCCAAGCTTCGACTTGATCAAAGCTTCGGTCCATCTCTGACCCCAATTAAAAATCTCGGTGTAAGAAAGGGATAGCTCCGCTCTTTGGAAACTTTCACCAATTATAAAAAAAGTTTTAAAAATTCATGTTTATAGGCATTTAATTTTATGTTTACATTTAAGATTTTGCTAGAATTTGCCTTTGTGAGATCAGTTTCGCACACACAATGACACTTTAATAAAATGAAATACTACCTATGAATAATAAATTGTTACAGGTTGGAAATGTTCCGCTTTTACTCTAAATACATAAAATGGTTCCAATGCATTTTAGATATTTAATAATAATTCCAAAAATATTTGGCTCTAATAAGAAAGCAATACGTGTCCTGTGGTTGATAACACTTCAATTTCAAAGCACTGCGAGAACAAAAGCAACTTTTTCATTTCTTTCTCCCAAAACTGAGCATGTTTCTGCTTCTCTTTTTAAGGACTTATGAAATATTGCTTGAAGTTGTCTCGTTTTTGTAAAGAATGAAAGACAATATTTCAGAGCAAAGCACAAAACCGGCAAAACGCAGCGTTGCCCCTTTCTGTCTCCAAAGTCCTCAACTGGGCAAAACCATCGTTAGAATATTTCTTTCTTTGAACCACAGAGTTAAAATTTCCATTGCATTTATTGAAAAAAATCTCCCCCAAATGCGTCATTTGTCAGCTAAATCGCTTGTCAAATGGTGGCAGTCACGTCAAACATGCACCATTTATCATAACTGCTCGCGGAATATGGATTATCGTGTCAAAACATCGGAGATAATTTGCCTATATCTGTCGGCCCGGAGGGACGGTTCACTCGTAAACTCCAAACATTTCATCAGAGAAGTCAACAGAGACAACGAGGCGGTGGACCGTAAACCCTGGTGTTTTTCATCTAGCAGATTTTTTTTTTACAACGAACTTACTTGGCTCGTGGTGGCGGAATTATTCTTGAAAATGATAAAGGTGGTGAAATGAAAACTGTCAAAGGTACTTTGTGCTGAAATATGGTTAGAACGAAAAATCAACGTGAATGAAAAACGTTTTTTCAAGAAAATGCAACATGTAACTAATTTGTGCTCTCTCTCAACTTTTGTGTCCTGAGCGCTTTTGCGCTGTTGCAAAGTCCCTATTGTACTGTCCAGCCTCGAAAGGCGCGCCTAGCATTGTTCAACGGTTCCATTTCAAAAAGGGGTGACAGCTTGATTAAGAAAACGCACCATGGTAGCACTTCTGCTTTGTCCGACATTATTTTGTTTTTCTAGAACTGATGAGGAAGGGGAATAAATTGAAAAAAGAAGAAGAAAAAAAAAAAAGAACCACCAACGCAAAACAACACGTCAAATAAATGAACCTGTCGAAAAACAAAGCAAAATCTCCAAATGCTCATAATCTCTCTCATTACCATCACACCTATTTTGAAAACAGTCAGTAGAGACCCAAGGCATGCGCTAATGCGTCCGAGGTCGCTGGAAAAAATATCAAGCAGCAGATGTATGCTGTGTTTCCTTGACAATTTTTGCTTCATTCACGTTGCCTTTTCGTTTCTATGAAGATTATTTGGACGCATTCTCACTGAAACAACTAAAGCAGATTCATTTATAATTTTTATGTTGTTGTCGCTGTCTTTTGACAGCCAGGCTGGCAATTTGAGGTGCGCTACTTGACTTTTCCAACTGTACAATCATTTGGTGTGAAGTCCGACTTCCACAGCACACACACACCATAGGGACTTGTTTATGGAGTCATCCGGTCAAATTTCTCTGACTGCTAGACAGGGTAACCGATTATAATTTTAATGACTTTTTTAACAATCAGGGCTGTGGTGTTGGTGAGTGGTGAAAAAAAAGTATGATTAAATGAATGAATGAATGCTTTAGAATTTCGTCAGAGCTGGAAGAATAAGAGCCGTTTTGAAATGATATGGTAGCGTGAAGTGAAGATTCCATAGTGTGACGAAATCAAGTTTTTTTTTTAATACGCTTCTATTAGTTTCACATGTGGGAATGTATGTATGTAACTCTGAATAAAAGATAAAATTTGCGTTCTTTACACATATAAAAATAATATATTTAACAATATCAGTAATGCTAAAGTCTAAATTATATTATTGAATGTTGATGCATTATAAGTGTTTCTGTTGTTTGTGGAATGACTCTGAATAAAAAATAAAATTCACGTTCTTTGCAAATATAAAAGCAATATGTTTAATACTATTATTAATACTAAAGGCTAAAATATACTACATGTTGATGTATTATAAGTCCATGCAAACTTAGAGAGAGAGAGAGAGAGCGGATATTCAATAGTTTTGAAAATCAGAGGGACATCAGTTAGTATCATGAAATATAGTTTAAGGGCGTATTTTTTAGTTTTTTTAAACTAAAATTCAAATTATGTTAGATCTGCCTATATCTATTGATGATGATATAATTGCTGCATGACGAAGAGAGGAATATGATAAGAGCCTTGCCCTAACCGCCACAAGAAGAAAATAAGGTAACACCGAAAATAACACCCTCACATCAATCCGTTAGATAGCTGTACCAAAAGACATCCACCCTCTCTTGTACACTTCCATGTGTCAACTACTGTCTCCCTAGCGCGGCGTTTTCTCTTCTCTCACCTAACTTTAACTTTAACTTTAACTTAAATATTCAACAGGCCTATGGCGAATCCCTTTTTCCTGACTTCGTGAGGGAGAATGGATCAGAGCAAAATTGTAGAAACGTACATAACTTGAAGGTGGGTGGAAAAAAAAATAGGATGTCTTCATGGTCACACTTGGAAATAAAAATGAAAATAAAAATATAAAAGCGACAAAACTTGGCAGGAGAGCTATGCCTCTACACTAGGCCCAGTAATGGGAGAGAGGGTTTTCAAAATTTTTCGAAAATGTTTTTTTTTTTGATTATCAATTTTTAATGTAACTCTTACCTAGTAACGTATAGAGACCTGCTGCAATGTTTGTAAGTGTATCCCCCAAGATGAAAATTATATTTATAAGAAATTTATTTTCAGTGCAAGTTATAGTGCTATTTTTCTGAATCGAGCGCTCCTCCCCAAGCACCGCGAATGCTACGGGGGGTGCTATGTAAGCCACTGCCCTCACCTTCCCCACTTTTGGAGAGGTGCACTGCCAATAGCGACAAATTTATTTATTAATCAATAAACTTTAATGAATGCCATAAAATAGTACACTATCAGCATCACATTTTAAAGATGGGTTGTATTATCTTGTACCTTGATCTTCAGTGGTAACTTTCTTTTGACTGGAATCAATGTGTTTAATAGCAGTTTTTTGCTAGACAGCTGTCACCTCAATAGAGTAAATTGGAAGTTCCACGGAAAAGCCGCCATCTTGTTCCACACGTGAAACTCATGCATTTGATTAAAAAACAGTGATTGTTAAGGGTAACGAAAGAAATTTTGCTGGTTAAGAAATCACAAACCAGAGTGGAACTTCTTAGGCAGAACACTCTGTTCATTGCCTTTTAAAGTGAATACTTGCACGTGGGACACGGCTTTTTCGTTGAATGCCCCAAATATTTTATCAGTTAATTTCGCCTAGCTATTTCACTTTATCACGCATTTCCCTACTTACTGCGATTTTGGAAATATTTACTCAAAAACCTTACAATTATATTCAAAGATGTAAATCTTCGGCAATTTCTCCCTCTCACCCACAACAAATAGTATTAGCAGAACTGCCGTGCTAAGCGCAAAAGTGGTATCTGCAGTCGAGCTCCAACTGAGATGTAACTCTTTAACCCTCGTGGGTCCCTCCCATTTCAGTTACACTCAAGACCCTTGGGGTCATAAACGACCCCAATGCTTCCTTTAATTAATTCATTATAATTATTGAATGTTACATGCATTATTTAAGTTCACACATTTTTAATGCTAAAAAAACAAAAAATAAAAGATACAATTAAAGTAAAATATAGTTTTTGAATTAAAATTATAATTTTAGAGCAAAACTTACAATAACTGTAGATTTATTTACATCTGTTACAGACCTGAAAAAACATGATTTTTACAAGTGAATTTCAAACACTTATGACATTTTTCGATGCATTTTCTGTCCAGTTCTCTTGGACAAAAGTTGCAACGTCCTCTTTTTTTGGCCTTCTGGGGAAGTGACCCCAAGGGTCTTGTGTGCAAAAAATGCAATTCGGGAAAAATAAAACACAATAATAGCATTATTTTGAATAGAAAACTAGAAGAATAAAAGCCACAAAATGCCATTAAAAACAAATGGTTGATTAACAAAATATATTAAACAGAAATTGCATTGGGGTCACATATGACTCCAAGGAACCCACGAGGGTTAAAGTTTTGCACCTCCATGTGTTTGAGTCAGATGATACTTTTTCAGAATTTTTTAAAAAATATGTCCCGTCTTCAAATGACCATATAAAATTTTATTTAGGTAAAATACGTTACCAACAGCTACCTGGTGGCGATAACTCAATTTTGTTAAAAAGTGCAACGTAGGCTTATGTGCTTAGCACGGCAGAGTTAAGCAATAGAACAATAGCCATAAATGGAATACCTTTCACTGATCAAAAAGAATTTTCCTTCCTTTCCTTTATGGTGGATTCCTAATTAGCATTCAACATTCTTCCGATTCCAATCGCCATGATTCGATCATTGAGTCGCTTTTCGAGAGCAAGTGCTTCATTAATCTAAAGCACCTGTTCCTCGCATCGGTAATCACGATGCCGCTCAGACACGATCTCACTGCATGCATTATTTTTTAATCAGAATTACACGCAGGGGAAATTAATTGATGGTTGCAATTTGAAGTGGTATTTGAATCCAGCAAAACTATAGCTGATTATTAACTGGAAAGCTTTTTGTTACAATTTAAGCAACTGCACCCGCCACCAAACGTGATTTTTTTTCTTCTGCGGGCTTAATCTGTTCGTGAAATATTATGCACATGAGTGATAGAAGAAAAACTGCTCATTATGTGCAAAATATCAAATCCCAACGCTCAACCAACCGAGCCGAGCCAAAGTTTCAAACACAATATTGTTTAAAGGTACACTGCAAAAAATAAATGTTCTTCTTACAGTATAATACAGCTCATTTTCTGGTAATGAACTTTGAAAATTGCTGATTTTACCGCAATAAACAGTAAAATTGCTAATTTTACAGTATTAAGCTGTATAATTGCTAATTATAGAGTTTATTACTGTGCATTTCACAGTTTTAAACTGGAACCTATGCTGCCAGTATAATACAGCTAATTTTATGGTAATAAACTATAAAATTGCTAATATTACATTGAAAAAATGTAAAATTACCAATTTTATGGTAATAAACTGTAAAATTGCTAATTTTACAGTTTAGTGTGCATTTTACAGCTTTAAATTGGAACCTCTGTTTGCAGTTATACCGTAAAAACAAGTTTATTTTTTGCAATGTTCTGTGTATACTGAGTAGTAGGAAAAAAAACTCCCCATACATGTGAAACATCGAAGCCAAAGTTTCAGCCAAAGTCAACCAGCAGAGCCAAAGTTTCGAACATGGTTGTTTAAAAGTATGTCCTGGATATTGTGATGATTTTAAACATCGCAGAGCTCGCTGTTGCAATTACAGTCGGAGAATTTCTGAATTTTCGGAAGGCAACACCCATTCTCACCTTGCGCAAATCGATCGCCGTAATTGAAAATGGAATGATAGCTATGTATTGAAATTGCAGACATAAAACTTGTGCAAAGAAGAGCTTTTAAGGGCTAATGATTAAGAAAAGGGAAGGAAAAGCTTTTATTGGAAAAACAATTTTACAATGTATCTACTTTGAGGTGTGTTTTCCATTCTGAATGCGTGAAATACGCTTGCAGGGGCGTTAATAATGGCTCTGATTTCAACGATTATAGACAAACTGGGTTTAATTAAGCGTTGAAAATAATATAAGTAAAAAGTAAAATGAATACATACTGTAGTAAAAAGAGTCAACAATATATTCTGCGTACTTTGTAACAAGTTTAATTCTCATGATTACCTTCAGGTAGAAAACTTTTTAGGAGTATTCGTACTATTGCTGGTGCTACTCTTCTACAATTTTTCTACTTAAGATATCTGTAAATAGAGTGTTCTAAATCAGGGGTGCCCACAGGGGAGGATTATGGCGCAAGTTGCGCCATCAAAATTTTTGAGGGGGATTTTTTTAAACTAATTTATTTATTTATTTAAATTATTTAATAATTCATTTCTTAATTAAAGTTATTCAGATTTTTTAAATAAAAATTATTCATTAATTTATTTTTGTTAATTTAATTTTTTTCTTTATTATTATTTTTTATTTATTTATTTATTTATTTAGTGTGTGTGTGTGCTTGGAATGTCTGGAGGAGTAAAAAAGTGATTCTATTCTGCGGGTACTTAGTAATTTTAAAAAATTGAAAATGTATAAAAAATTTTAGTTAAAATTAAAAAAAATCAAAATTATTTAAAAAATATTTTTTGAAAATAAATAAAAAAATATTAAAAAAAATATTTGAAAAATAAATAAATTATATTGTAACGAGTCCGTAGCACCTTCAACTTTCTTTAAATGAGCAGTCCAATCTTGAGGAAGTAACTATAAATTTATTTACACGTATATACACTATTTACAATATGAGCAGGAAACAATTGCTAAACATCCAGCAATTAGGCAGCAAACAGTACACTGTACTCTCAACAGTAACTCAGCACCACGTATCTAACGTGAACAGTAATTAAGAAATTACAAAAGCAAAAACAACATTCGCCCAAAGCGAATAAAAACGAGCCTCTCAATAATCCAATCTGAGAAAAACTAACTGACTTGTGTTCAAGGCCAGCTTTTTATACTCTGAAGGACATTTCTACTACGTTCTAGAAATATCTGGAGTATTCTGTTTATTCATAAATTCGAACAATCCATTCACGAAACTTCTAGTAAAAAGAAAACAAAAACACACTCAGCGCGAAAATGTCTTCACGCTTATTAAAGTTAGGGCAAGTGTAAAAACTACAAAGTGTTACAGGGCCGGTATACAAGTGATAAAAGTGATATCTTCAGATACTTTTGCAACATGACGTCAGATAAAACCAAAACTAATGAAAATGATGCAAGGCAGGAAAAACAACAACTATTTACAAGATTTGTAACATTGCCCCCTTCCCAAGGACTGCACGTCCCGGGCAGTACAATCCCCAGAAAGGAAGCAAGGGAAAATTTACAGATGCACACATTACATGATAACCAATCATAAACATGATAAACAATAACAATGAGAACATGAAAGAAACACTAACATTGATAAAGTCATATTACAAACAATTAAAGGCAAAAGTTATTTACAAAATTTACAAACAAGTTACCATGGTAGCTTTAGATTTATTTTACGAACTATGGCCATAGTATGGGGCTAGCCGATCATAATGTACAACTCTGGGTTTTGAATGTGATGACTTCTGGATCCTCACTACGACGTCGTTCAGCCGGTGAAGGACTGTGTAGGGTCCATCCCAATGCGACTGCAATTTGGGTGACAGACCTTTACGTCGGATGGGATTCCATAGCCACACCTTGTCACCTTCTTGAAAGTCATGACCAGTGGACCTTGTGTCGTATCGGGTCTTCATCTTCTCCGTCGCGATGTTGATTCGCTCCCGTGCGAAGTGATGAACGTCCTCCAACCGGGCCTGGAGATCCTGGACGTACTCCTCAGGCGATGAAGGCGCATCTGGAGGGAGACCGAAGACGAGATCACAAGGCAGCCGAAGCTCTCGGCCGAAGAGCATCTGTGATGGGGAATATCCGGTGGTCTCGTGGACAGCACTGCGGTAGGCCAGCAGGAACAGAGGAAGTTTCTTGTCCCAATCCTGTTGATTTTTGGAGACCATAAGCGAGAGATTATTAAGGATTGTCCTGTTGAATCTCTCCACCATGCCGTCCGATTGTGGGTGTAGTGGTGTCGTTCGAGTTTTCTCAATTTTGAGGATTTCACATAGGCCCTTAAACACAGCAGAGATGAAGTTTCTTCCCTGATCGGAATGGATCTGCAAAGGTGTCCCATATCTCGAGATCCAATGCTGGACTAGAGTCTCTGCTACAGTGGTAGCTTCTTGATCCGGAATGGAATATGCTTCGGGCCATTTGGTGAAATAGTCAATGGAAACGAGGATGTATTTGTTCCCATCAGTAGTTTTCGGTAGAGGACCAAGAATGTCGATCCCGATTCGTTCGAAAGGAGCTCCTACGTTGTAAAGATGTAGCTTCCCGCGGCTTCTTCTCTTCGGTCCTTTACGGGCAGCACAGGCGTCACAAGAATGACACCACTTCTCTACGTCATCCTTCGCCTTGCTCCAGAAGAAGCGCTCTCGAACCTTGTGGAGGGTTTTCAAGATACCAAAGTGTCCTCCAGTCGGACTACTGTGCAATTCCTTTAGAACGTCTGGAATTCTTGATCTGGGAAGGAGTAACTGCCATTTGAATGCTTTACCATCGTCAGATTCCCATTTCCGATACAGGACGCCATTTCGCAACTGGAGAGATTTCCATAGAGCCCAGTATCTTTTCGTTGCAGGACTGTAGATAGAAACGTCTTGCCAACTAGGTCGCCGACTGTCCTTTTCCATTAACTCTATGATAGGCTTTAGGTCTGGGTCTTCAAGCTGATCTTTTCTTACTTGGTCGTCACTCCATGGATCAGGATCTGAAGATGATGAAGTAGCAGTAACTTGACAGGCAGTAGGGATTGTCGTCCCGTACTGTTTCTCTATTCGGGAGCAATAATGGCAGTTCTCGGAACAAGGTCTTCTTGATAATGCGTCAGCATTACCGTGTGACAAACCTTTTCGGTGCTTAATCTCGATGTCATATTCCTGGAGCCGCTGTATCCACCTGGCTACCTGGCCCTCTGGATTCTTGAAATTCAAAAGCCAAGTTAAAGAGGCATGATCGGTCCGGAGCAGGAATTTACGGCCGTAGAGGTAATGATGGAAATGTTCTACAGCTTTAACTATGGCGAGCAATTCCTTTCTCGTGACACAATAATTTCGCTCCGACTTGGATAAGCATTTGCTCCAGTAGGCGATGACATGTTCGTTACCGTCTATTTCTTGAGATAAAACAGCTCCAACGCTCTCGTGGCTCGCATCAGTGTCAAGTATGAAGGATTTTTCAGGCTGAGGATAAGAGAGAATAGGCGTTGATGTTAAAGCCTCCTTCAGCTGTAGAAATGCATCCTCGCATTCTTTGGACCATTCAAATTTTTGTTTGCTCTCCGTCAGCTTATGCAAAGGTCGTGCAATATTGGAAAAACCCTTCACAAACTTCCTGTAGTACGTGCAGAGCCCCAGGAAACTTCGCAGCTGATGGACATTTTCGGGGCGGCTCCAATTCTTGACTGCAGATACCTTATCTGGATCTGTTCGTACACCCTCAGAAGAGATAATGTGACCAAGGTAGTTCACCTCACGGCGGAACAAATTACATTTGGACGGGCTTAACTTCAGGTTGGCTTCCTTAAGCTTTTGCAGCACCTTCCTAAGATTAGCCAAATGTTCCTCAAAACTGCGTCCTATGATGATGATGTCGTCCAAGTAGACAAGACAGGATTCATAAGAGAGTCCTCGTAGCACTGATTCCATAAGACGCTCGAACGTGGCTGGTGCATTGCAGAGGCCGAAGGGCATCACTTTAAACTGCCACAAGCCTTGTCCGGTTGTAAACGCCGTCTTCTCTCGGTCGTCGGGGTGTATCTCCACCTGCCAGTAGCCGCTCTTTAAATCCAGGGTCGAAAACCACTTGTGTCCGGAAAGGGTGTCCAGAGTGTCATCGATCCGTGGAAGAGGGTAACTGTCCTTCTTGGTGATGTCATTCAGGCGTCGGTAGTCAACACAAAATCTGGTGGAGCCGTCTTTCTTTCGGACCAAGACGATAGGGGATGCCCAAGGACTGGATGAGGGTTCGATGACGTCATTCTCCTGCATCTCTTTCAAGAGGATCTCAACCTCTTCCTTCTTGGCGAACGGTAGTCGTCTTGGATGCTGCTTGATAGGGGGATGATCTCCAGTGTCGATCCTATGCTGCGTTAAACTCGTGCGACCAACATCTTCGGATGTAGATGAAAACACCTGCTTGAAGTCGTCCACCAATTTTTCCGCAGCGTATCTTTGATCCTTCGATAATGCTGCACTCCCAATTAATTTCGAAGTCAAGGATTCGGAAGACACAGTCTCGGAGGAATCAATTCTTCTGATGATGCAGTTTACGGGAGTACAAGTTGCCAACACTTCTCCTTTCTTGATATTCCTCGGTCTTTCACTTACATTGGCGACTCTCACAGGAACTGCATTCCTTGAAAGGTCCACAAGCGTAGATGCCACTAGTACTCCTTTTGGGCTATTATTCTGGTTAGGATATTCAATGAGGCCGAATTTAAAGCTGTTGTTTTCCTTGATGGAGCCAGGTATTAGTATTTCTGATCTTGGGGGAATCAATAAATCTGTTTGGGCTATTATTTGATGAGCGGATTTTAAGTTATTTTCAGCATTGAAAATTGCTATGTCTTCCCTCATCGAGTGCAGCTCATTATTTTTAAAGTCGATAGAAAAATCAAATTTTCTCAAAAAGTCCAGTCCGAGAATGAAGGGATCTGTAATGTCAGCGACGAATGCCGTGTGATGGTAAGTGGCGCTTCCGAACATTATTTCTAAGTTCACTTTTCCTTCAATCTCGATTTTGTCACCTGTCACAGTTTGGAGAGTAACGCAGGGCGGCGTCCATAAGATCTTGAGTCCAAATTGACGAGCCACATCAGGCCTAATGATGGTAACGTTGGCTCCTGTATCCACAATCATTTCGCAGGGAAACCCATTCACATAAGCGTAAATGAAGAGTCCGTTGCAGCCGTCACTTCTTGAGGAAATCTGGAAAACTTTAGGATGGGGCTCATTCCAATTTGGCGACCTCCGCCCCGCGAGATTGCCATAGCTTAGTTTTCCTGAGCTGAAGAGGAAGAGGTACCCTTCCCTCTTGTTTCTTGGCGGGCTTCGCAGTTCCTTCGTACGTGGCCCTCACCGCCACATTTCCAGCACTTCAGTGGTTGTCCACTTTGGTCTTTGCGAGCCTTCTTCAGGGTCCCCGACATCTCTTTGATTTGTCGCTCAATTTCCGAGAGACGAGTTGAGTTCGAATCCTGGGCACTCACTTCCAAGCCCCTGATTGAATGGCGATCCTTGCGGGATGTTTGCTGTGCAGCCTCGAACTTCATTGCGTAGACCAGACCGGATTTAAGATCTTTGATGTCCGCCATCCGGAGAGCCGTCTGAATTTCTGGACTTCGCACTCCGTCTATGAAGTAGTTCAGGGCCAGGCTATCGCGAACATCCAAAGGACAGTTCGAGAAGGCGAGATGGGAAAGCCTCTCAACGTCTGCTGCAAAAACTTGCAGAGTCTCTCCAGCCCTCTGGAGTCGGGATTTCAGCTGGAGTTTTTCTGAATTCTTTTTTGCATGCTTCGCCAAAGCGAAGCTCCAAGGCCGATGATAAGGCTTCGAAGTCACGGTGCTTATCCTCTGGGAAGGTCTGTAGTATTTCAGCTGCATCCCCTCTCAGCGAGGCTGCAAGTTGACAGGCTTTCGTGGAAGAGTCCCAGGAGTTTGCTTCTGCAACGATGAGGAACTGCTTCTTGTAAATATTCCACGAGGTCTTCCCGTCAAACGTGGCCAGTTTGATGGATGGACGAGAAGTTCCAGCTGCAGCTACACAGTCACTTGAGTTGTTGCAGGATGCTGATAACTTCGATTCAAGTTCTTTAATTTTCTTTTCCATATGGTTTTCTACTGTGGTGATTCGGTTCTCAACGCTGTCTGAGTTGTTGCAGGATCCTGATAACTTTGATTCAAATTCTTTAATTTTCTTTTCCACATGGTTTTCTACTGTGATGATTCGATCTTCTAGAGCCTCCACTTTATTTTCCATGTTGATAAATTTAGTTTCCACCAAACTTTTCATTGACGTTAGATCGCTCTTAATTTCTTCTTGACTTGAAGTTATGCTAGCGGTTAAATCACTCTTTAATTGTTCTTGATTAGTAGCCAGATCACTTTTTAACTGTTCTTGATTAGTAACCAGATCATTTTTTAATTGTTCTTGATTAGTAGCCATAATCGCCATATCATTCTTGAGGTCAATTTTAACAGCGTTGATCGCATCAAGGAGTTTTTTCAGTTGTTCATCCATTGCTCGAGTAATCACCATAAAATTCTGAAGTCAAAAAGTCCTTAGGAAGAAAAGTCCGAGTTCACAGATAATTCCAAGAAAGTCCTTGAAGATGCCCCACGTTGGGCGCCAAAATTGTAACGAGTCCGTAGCACCTTCAACTTTCTTTAAATGAGCATTCCAATCTTGAGGAAGTAACTATAAATTTATTTACAAGTATGTACACTATTTACAATAAAGCAGGAAACAATTGCTAAACATCCAGCAATTAGGTAGCGAAACAGTACAATGTACTCTCAACAGTAACTCAGCACCACGTATCTAACGTGAACAGTAATTAAGCAATTACAAAAGCAAAACAACCATTCGCCCAAGCGAACGAAAACGAGCATCTCAGAAATCACATCTGAGAAAAACTAACTGACTTGTGTTCAAGGCCAGCTATTTATACTCGGAAGGACATTTCTACTACGTTCTAGAAATATCTGGAGTACTCTGTTTATTCATAAATTCGAACAATCCATTCACGAAACTTCTAGTAAAAAGAAAACAAAAACACACTCAGCGCGAAAATGTCTTCACGCTTATTAAAGTTAGGGCAAGTGTAAAAACTACAAAGTGTTACAGGGCCGGTATACAAGTGATAAAAGTGATATCTTCAGATACTTTTGCAACATGACGACAGATAAAACCAAAACTAATGAAAATGATGCTTGGCAGGAAAAACAACAACTATTTACAAGATTTGTAACTATATTAAAAAAATAAATAAAATAAAGAAGAGGGATGAAAGTAAAAAGTACAATGGGTTGTGAAAATTTTGGGGGGGAATTTGCGCCATTAAGCTTGGGGGGGGGGGGATGGCACCCCTGTTCTAAATTTATCTAAGCAATTTATTCATTCTCGTAAAATCTACAAACAATATTTGTTGCTTTTTTACTTTGTTACGCATTTTCGTGTCATTTTTAATACTAAGCAATAAGCTAGATTGTACACTAGGGTGGAGCGAAAAAAATGAATTTTTGATTTTCGTAAACGGGTACCTTTCATTTACTGTGAATGAGGATAAGTAACAATTCTGTAAAATATTTCACTTTTGCGACGTCATCTTTAGTCTGCGCATTTGGCCTAAAGTTTTGAAATTTTTGATTTTTTTTAGATTTTTCAAATTTTTTAAAAAAATATTGCAAATGATAAAACTAGTGACGGGTGGTTATTAAATGGAAGAAAAAGGTTTGAAATATGCAAGGAATTTTTTAAAACCATTTTAGAATATGATTTCAGTTCGTGCATTACGCTCAAAGTTCATCAAATTTCCCAAAATTTCTGATATTTTCAACATTTTTTAACTCAGTATTTCCTCTCAATATTCACTTGAAGTGTCTTCAAACCTGTTTTTATTCATTTTGTTATTACTTTGACCCCATAAACTCTTCGCTAGCTCGTGTGGAACTACCCAGGACTCACCACGAGGAGGTGACCGCACTTCTAGTCCTACACGTGAACCCTTCCTTCCAACCAATGCGAGCACGCATTTACATTTCTTAGATACTCTTTCACAGTTAAATTGTTCCTTTGTGTCTTAAATTGATCAAATATTTGTGTCAGATATCCTGGTTTTTACTAAACTTTTTCTTTTCCTGTGATTATATACCAATTTTGAAGAGCTTGTGACCTATTTGACAGCTCTTTCAACTGATTGAGTCTTGAATGGCAGTTTAAAAAGAGCGCATTCAGAAATCATATTTAAATTCTCAGCTTCCATAATCTTTGTAAATATTGCGTTAAATTACTTGTAAAAGGTGGCTTTGTAATTTCCACATCATGACAAGAAATCATATCGATGTATACTGACTTTTAATTTATGTATGTAATGTATAAAAATAGATTTTTATCTATTTTTGGGATCTGAAGCGTTCTCACTTGTTTGCTTGTTTGTTTTTAGTCTTTTAAAACAAGTTTCTTTATATGCTTTCTCTTATGAACTAACTAGATTATTTCCCGGCGTTGCCCGGAAGCTTATTAATACAACATAGCTCTAAAAAATATTTGAATGAATTCTATCCATATGGGAATATAAAAACTTATTTCTAATGAATGCTAAAATGAAATATTGTTGAGCCTTAAATTGATAAATCATTGTTAATCGTAATCTTTGTTGGAAAATACTCCTATTTAAATGTGTTACATTTTATCAATTTGTATGTTTAAAGTCTTATCTCTATTACTCTATCTATTCAAAATTGAAAGAAAATGGCCATTTTGAGACAAAAGATTTGAATTTTGAGCTTTTTGGATTTTTTTTAAATTTCAAAGCCCCCGCCTATGTGAATTCTAATGCATCAAGGAACCTCTGTGCCAAGTTTGTTGAAAATCTGACGAGAACTATGGATTTGGTATGGAGTTTGTATAAGGAACAAACATACATATATCCATTAATATATATATATATATATATATATATATATATATATATATATATATATATATATATATATATATATATATATATATATATATATATATATATATATATATATATATATATCGATAACAGCATATTTCTTGGGTGCAAAGTATACATTGTTTTGAATAGATGTGAATGCAATTTTCTGCTTTTTCCCGGGGAGATAATCTTTATAATCTCACGCAAATTCATAGCTAAATTAGTACCGTCTGCACTTCATCCTAAAAGAGCAAGGACACTTTTACCGCGAAAGTTATGAACTCTTTTAAAAATTATAATCTAAAGATTATGTTAACTGTAGTCAACATCTGGCTTGGGAAAGCTTTCTTGGACTTCTGTTTCATGTTTTTTTGGATACTTTTCCGGTCAAAATTACCTTGCTCATCTCATGAAGTTACTGTTGCTCAGTACTTGAATCATTTTTATTGTTAAATTCAATCTGATCAATGACAAATACTATAGGTTCATATTGAACTGATTTGAAAGTATAACATGTTGTTTAGCTTCGTCCAACAGGCCCAAAATCACTTTGGTCCACTGGTAGGTCCATCTAGCTTTTGCAGAAAATGCAGCAAATTAAGTTCATTTAAATGTAATTGGCAAATGTCCCATTAAAGAGGTCTACCAAGTTTTTCTTCCAGTTTCCGTATTACACTTTTGTATTTTCCTGCCTTTGTAGTGCATCCATCAAAACCAATGCAAACAATATCCTACTCCAAGAAACAATTTATTGTTTCTGACTTGTCAAATAAATGTAAATGTGTGCTCTCATTGGTTGGAAGCATGGGGAGCTCGGGTGGCATCCAAAGTGCTGCCACTTCCTCGTGGTGAGTCCTGGGTAATTTCAATGAGCAAGCAAAGAGTTGAGTAGTTCAAAAAAACAACAAAATGATTAAGAAAATGTTTCTAAGGCACTTTAAGTAATTATTGAGAGGAAATATTGAATTATAAAGTTTTTGCTCAACATTGAAAATATCGGAAATTTCTGAAAATTTGATGAACTTTTGGCCTAATGCGCAGACTGAAATCATAATCTAAAATGGTTTTAAAAAATTTCTTGTATATTTCAAACCTTTTTCTTTCATTTAGTAACCACCCGTCACTATTTTTATCATTTGAAATTTTTTTTTAAAAATTTGAAAAATCTAAAAAAAATCAAAAATTTCAAAACTTTAGGCCAAATGCGCAGACTAAAGATTACGTCGCAAAAGTGAAATATTTTACAGAATTGTTACTTATCCTCATTCACAGTAAATGAAAGGTACCCGTTTACGAAAATCAAAAATTCATTTTTTTCGCTCCACCCTATTGTACACCCCACATGAGCATCATTCTTAAGGCATATAGAGTTAGCTTTCTGACGCGTAAAATGAGATTTCTCTAAACTACAAGCTCGGAAAACTTTAACCTTTGCCTTATGTGCAGTATGCTGAAATACTGTAGTATTATTTAGGACTCCATTTTAAAACTAAAGCTAAAATCCTTGAGCAGGTTTAATCTGACTTATTTATTCTTCATATATTTCAGAACTAATAAATGCTACTCCAAAATGTTCTTACTCGTATTTATGTAATATTTACAATGATCTTAGTCTTAAATCCCGTCGTGAACTTCTGAGTCACCTTATTTTTACTCCACAAGTTATTTGATTACTTAATCGATTGGAGTAATATTGTTAGTTGCACCCAGTTTACAATGCCGACTAAGAAACAGAGAGGAATTTTAAAAGAAACGTTGAAAATGAAGGAAACGGAGATGCCTCTTTGTGAATTTAAGACAAAATGTTTTAACCCTTCAAAGATTTAAGTCGTTTAAAGTGCTTCATGTCAGTTTTAGCTTTTACTTTGATTGTCTTGTCACTGCAGTTGAAACATTTTTTTCTTGCTGATTAATATTTTATGATCGATTCTGCTAATTAAATAAAAAGTGAACAGTGTCTGTTGCTAGATATCTCTAGACACATATGGTTAGAACAGGTTTTTGTTATGTGTTTATATTTGACCTTTATTCCTTCAATTTTATTTGTACTCGAACTATTGTTTTGCTATGTGAAATTGCTACTTGCTACTACAGTTTCGCTATGGCAACAAGTTTTATTCTTTTCATGGTTGGTTCCGCGGCAATACTGTTGTGTTTGTTTTGTTCCAAAAAGTTCGTGGCCTCAATGAACTACTGGCTTATTGTTAATTCCCCAGTAAAATTCAAACAAAGTAACTTACCGAGACTTGTTATTTCGGTCCAGATTTTACTACCACAAAACAGACCATTAGCCACTCTACCACACTCATAATTGCATCATAAAATCGGAAGGAAAAGTCAAAACAAAACAGGACCTGATCCAGATCAGCAGCCAACTGCTTCCTCCCCTCCGACACCTCCTCATTCTCGTGGAATTTCGCCCTGACCCTCAAAATCTGATTCTCAAATCCTGCAAAACCCCTCCATTAAGGACATTAGTTCGCAGAGGCAACAATAAAGGAAGATTTCTTTTTTTTTTATTGCCGGGGTTATCGGCTCTTCTGGTGGAACAATGCGGGCGGGAGCAAACCAAAACAAGTGTATAGCACTTCGTCTTCCTATGTCTGAAAGTGAGCAAGGAAGGGTTTAGCAGACAATGAGAGTCGTCTGTGGTACAATGGTGGGTTTCTCATGAGCGGAAAGTTTCGTTTTCGTTTCATACGTCGTAAATCAGTCGTGAGGTGTCGCGAAAATGTTCGGTCTTTACGGTTCGGTTACGATACTGGGTTCCGACTTGGTTCCTGGAGAGAGAAGAGTAAGCAGAGATTCACATTTTTTGATAGCAATTCTGTACCTCAGAACCAGACTGGCCGTTCCACCTTCACGTGCGCGACAAATCAGACTCGATCATTCACCAACGTTTTGCTACAGATCCTATTACTTTAACTAAGTATGAGTAAGCGCATTTTTTAATGTTTTCATTGGATGCAAAGAGACTCAAGACACAGCTGTATTTTTGTATCGAATATGTTTATTCTTTAAAAATTTTGTACATGCTACCTTTATAACACTTTTCTTAAATTTACGAAAAAGATGTAATTCTTTGTTTCTACGCTGATTGAACAACAAATAATTTATTTTCTAACATGAAAAATACTGCCCATTTTTTTTTTTTTTTTTGAAAATTTGAAAATTTAAAGAAAATTTCTATTTTTTAAAAACTGTGAGGCTTTTTTGCTAACGCTCTTATTTCAAAAATTCTTTTTGCTAAATGATCACAAGAATCAATTCCAAAAATATGTGTATTCATTCGCGTATATATTGATTGCGATCTTTTATGCAAAAAGTCATTTAAATTTTTTACAAAATTTTGTTTCTAGAGGTGTAAAAAGCTCTACAAAATTTAGTAATTTAAAAAAGGCTTCTTCAATCAGCAAAATTCAAAAGGCTTATTGTTTTAAAGCTGTATCTTAAAGAGAAAGAAATCCTTAGCGATTCCAGTAACATAGAAATACTGAAAACTGATCATTGAGGAAAAGCTCTTTAAAGTTTTGATTTTCAATTAGAACACATAGCGAGCTTGATCCAAAGTCACTCATTAATTTTTAAATATTTGAGTTAATGCCACGCATTTCATTCCGTGTGTTTAAAATAACTTTTAGATTTAAAATACATTTTTTTTGGTCGTATGGTCATTTTTAAGGTAAGATGACCCCTTAAAAGATCATCCAAAATGCATTTTGGAAATTTAACTGAACCATTTAATTTAACTGAAAAAAAAAAACAATGACCCCGGCAGGATATCTTTCTAAAAATGAATAATTTTTGATGTATGTTAAAAAATACTTGCTTTGTGAATGTCGGGCGGTTACTAATGAAATTGCCCTGTAATCATTGAAATACAGCACACGCTAACAAAAATAATTGCTTTTAAAAACGACGCGTGGGGCTTTTCTGAAATCTAATCATTTGAGATTCAATTTATTTCTTCGTGGGGCAATAAACTTCTCAAAAAGGGGGAATGAAAATATGAGGGATGCCAAAGGTTGTTTTTGTAGAGATGGGGGAAACAATGGAAGAGGGAAAAAAGAAGGCAATTAAGTGGTCTTTGTCGAACCAAACAGGTTTGTTTTTTGATTGAAATGAAGTAAAACACCGGGTGTTTCACCAGTGATTTTTTCTGTTTCTACAAGAGATATTTAAATAACTTTCAAGACAGGGACCAGTAACAGAATTGTTTACAAGTTTTTAATATAGATTTAAAAAAAACCAGTCTGCTAGCTAGATAAACCGACAATTAGATAAATTATAAAGTCTAAATGGATAATAAGAAATGCTGAAAAATAAGATACTAATACAACGCATCCAGACCAAAAATTCATTTACTGATATTTAAGATTTTTTTCTCCAAAAAATATTTCGTTTTTTCATTTTTCCCAGATCTGAGGAAAATTTTTATTGTTCCGTTTTCATATAATTGCCAGGTAGCCGTAAAAACTTCCTTTATTATTCGCTATGAAAACAAAACAAGGCACTCAACCTTATCATCGCGGATTTGGAAACGCTCAGCAATATTACTGTTTGAAAATTTGAATTTATTTATAAGTCTAAAAAAATCCGTCTTTCATGAGTTTTTCATTAATAAATTTTTGAAATTCGCTTAAAACCCCCCTAAAAAAAAAAAATCCAGCGGCGCTTTAAAATGCTACAACTCAAGTTCTGTGGGGAGTGGGAGCGACAAAGTTGTATTATAATAGCGAGTTTTAAGAACAGCAAAAAACATTTTTTTTAATACTTGTATAAAATGTAAATAATTTTCGATTTTTTTTTTCGAAAAAATTTGAAAATTTAAAAACAATTACATTGAGTCCTTTGGAAATTTAAAAAAAAAAAAAAAAAAAAAAAAACACCTGATTTTTAGTGTATTTTAATGAACGTACCCAAAAATTTCCAGAGTATGACCATGAGCGGATCAGTAGTTATAGCAAAAAGTGCAGGAAGTTCTTTTCGAGTGTTGATAATTTGCATTTAAGTATTATAACTCAACTTTCATGGGTCTATTTAAAAAGGAAAAATTCCTATTCCTGCAATTTTTCAAACCAAACATCTATATTTTTCGATTTAAGAGGTGAAAATCATCTACATTCAGTTTTCGTGCTTTGAAACATTTTTAATTACTTTCTGCTTACTTTTGATTAAACGTTAAAGTCTGGAGATCGTAATTTTAGCACTAATAATGGAAAAGTGGGGTTTTTTTTTTTGCCCACTTTTGAAAATGGCTATCAGTAAAGCGCTATAATAAGCACCACTATCTCAACCTTGGAGCAGATATTAGTAAATGGAGGGGTCCAATCATTGGCTTGGAATAAGCTGAAACAAAGATCCGAAGTCACGTGGTTCAAGATTAGCAAATGAGAGACGTTTAAGACCTTTAAAGAAAGTGAAAAGAAAAACGAATTTCTTCCAATACTTTACTTTAAGTGTCACGTAATTTGAGATCTGTGTTTCAAGAATCGGATGTCTGCGCATCCATAAGCACAACATTTTTTTTTGCATTGAAAAAGACGTTCCTTGTAACGCCGAAACACGTGTCTGCAGTATCCCTGCTTATTTGTGCCTCCTTAACGTTGTAATTTTCTCTACATCAATAGCACAAAAGTATTTGTAAACTCGATTTAATACTATTTGCCTGCATTCAATCGAGATGGCACGAAAATAAGAGTGATTTGCATGAATACTCGAATACAAAGGGTTGGAAAGGATTAAATATTGGATCACTCAATCAACTGCCAAAATTTTAAGAAAAACGAAAAATAATGAAAAAAAAAAACAGAACATGAATTTAAATAGATCTTTACACTTCTGGCTTTCTGCATAATTTTACAGCCAAAATTACCTGATTTCAACTCTCTATATCCATCCTAAATGATTTAATTTTTTTCCCGCTCTCGCTTTCAAAAATCATATGAGCTTTAATATAATTTTTTATAAACTTTGATTTGATATTTTTGAGTGGTTGTGGCAAAATGATGACCCTGCAGGTCCCCTATTACAGAGTTTGAACTATAAAAATCCCAAGTAGCACAAAAAACGTTTAAACGTTTTATAAACGTTTTTAATCCGTTGTCACAACGTTAATAACCATTTTACAACCTTTAAAAAATGAAGTGTGCTACTTGAGAATACTTTAAAATAATGATAAATAGAAAAGCAATTGGCAGAGTACGATAGCGTAATAAAAAAAAATGCCGAAAAAATAGGGGCTGTCCCATAAAAATGGCTCAGTTACATACATTTTAACCTAATACATAAAAGTTGGAAACTATGAAAAGGTTTGTGAAAAAGTAGTAGAAATATCAATAAAAGCTATATTGATATTTCGGTCGAATTTCTTGATTTCAAGTGTATACTGTACATACACCTCAAAGACGCGTTTTAAACGTAAATATTCTAAATTGCAGTATAAAATTTTTTGAGCGATAAATTCTCCAATAAAGAAAACAGAATAAAGACAACAAGAAGTTCTGTCAAGAACTAAACGAGCCTACTTTCCCGTACATCGACATCGGCATTCTAGCATCTGATCATTATTCTCTTGATCATCTGAGACTAAACATTATGTCAAACACACCTTTTTAGCACTTAAAGCTGATTTCTAAAAGTAAAATATACTCCTCTCATCAGATGAAATAGAGACATAAAAAGTAAATAAATGAATAAATGAAGTTTTGTCGCACCTTTTAAAGAATGTAACTGTTACAGTTCTTCCGTAGAAAAATTCCACAATCGTTTTCAAAGAAAAAAAAATAAACAAATAAAATAAAAGTACAAAGAACTTCAAAACACATTTTATCAAAGAAAGAAAAAAAAAACTCGTTCGTTAATAAAATGTCTTGAATTTCATTTTTAATCCGTTGCCAGTTGTTAAATACAAATAAAGAATAAAATGCCCTCGTGAATGAAAAATTTTTGTTAACAAAAAAAAAAAAAAAAATATCGTCTGCCAAAAAAGAAATCATAATAATAATAAATTAAACAAAACAAATAAATAAATAAACAAAAAATCGTCTGCCCAGTCAGTCATTTTTTTCTGAGCCTGCATTTCCGCCATGTTTGTGGAGTCGGAGTCGGAATCAGAGTCCTCACAGAAGATTATTCAGAAAAGTACTTTACAATACATTATTTATCAAAACCATTTTCTTACAAAGTTAGTTTGAAGGAAATCCGCCTTGAAGTTCAGAATCAACATTCAATTTAAATTTCTCCGTAGGCGCTCATGTTAAAATTTTTTCTGAACGGTTCATCATTGAACGAAAAATTGTTCAGATTGAAAAGTGAAATATGGGAAGGAGCCTCTCCGAGATCTTTCGAACAAAAAAAAGTTTATTCAATTCCGACGGTTCACTTAAAAGTTATTAGGTGGGGAAAGGTTGTTTGAACGGTTCAATGTTGAACGAAAAAATGTTCAAATTGAAAATTTAAATACGGTAATGAAGCATCCTTGCCAAAATCTTTCGAACAAAAAAAAGTTTGTTTAAATCGGACTGTTCACTCAAAAGTTATTAGGTGTGAGAGCTTTTTTGAACGGTTCAATGTTGAACGAAAAAATTGTTCAAATCAAAAATGTAGGTACGGGAATGAAGTATCCTTGAAAAGATCTTTCGAACAAAAAAAAGTTTGTTCAAATCGGACTGTTAGTTCAAAAGTTAGTATCGCGGGACCGGTTATTTGAACGGCTCAAAGTTGAACCAAAAATTGTTCAAATCAAAAAATCAAATATGGGAATGAGCTGTACTCGCCGAGATCTTTCCAACAAAAAAAAGTTTGTCCAAATCGGAATGTTTATTCAAAAGTTATTAGGGGGGGACAGACAGACCGACAGACCGACCGACAGACAGACCGACCGACAGACACACAAATTCCCCATCTCAATACCCTACTTTCAAATTTTTAATTTTTCGATATTTATTTCATTTTTTTTGTTTCTTTTTGACTTTTTTTTACTTGGCGATATTTTTTTTACTTGGCGATATTTTTTGGACTTGGCGACATTTTTTGGACTTGGCGACATTTTTTAGATGCATTAAGCCAATTTTAATGCTTTTTTCGTTTCTTTTATTTTTAACGGGAAAGTAGGCTAAAAAACGGGTTTCTTCCAATACTTTACTTTAAGTGTCACGTGATTTGAGATCTGTGTTTCAAGAATCGGATGTCTGCGCATCCATAAGCTAAACATTTTTTTGCATTGAAAAAGACGTTCCTTGTAACGCCGAAACACGTGTCTGCAGTATCCCTGCTTATTTGTGCCTCCTTAACGTTGTAATTTTCTCCACACCAATAGCACAAAAGTATTTGTAAACTCGATTTAATACTATTTTCCTGCATTCAATTGAGATGGCACGAAAATAAGAGTGATTTGCATGAATACTCGAATACAAAGGGTTGGAAAGGATTAAATATTGGATCACTCAATCAACTGCCACAATTTTACGAAAAACGAAAAATAATGGAAAAAAAAACAGAACATGAATTTAAATAGATCTTTACACTTCTGGCTTTCTGCATAATTTTACAGCCAAAACTACCTGATTTCAACTCTCTATATCCATCCTAAATGATTTAATTTTTTTCCCGCTCTCGCTTTCAAAAATCAGATGAGCTTTAGATAAACTTTGATTTGATATTTTTGAGTGGGTGTGGCAAAATGATGACCCTGCAGGTCCTATTAGAGTTTGAACTATAAAAATCCCAAGTAGCACAAAAAACGTTTAAACGTTTTATAAACGTTTTTAATCCGTTGTCACAACGTTAATAACCATTTTATAATCTTAAAAAACGAAGTGTGCTACTTGGGTACTTTAAAATAATGATAAATAGATTAGTAGAATACGATAGCGTATAAAAAAAATGCCGAAAAAATAGGGGCTGTCCCATAAAAATGGCTCAGTTACATACATTTTAACCTAATACAAGAGTTGGAAACTATGAAAAGGTTTGTGAAAAAGTAGTAGACATATCAATAAAAGATATATTGATACTTCTGTCGAATTTCTTGATTTCAAGTGTGTACTGTACATACTCCTCAAAGACACGTTTTAAAAGTAAATATTCTAAATTGCAGCATAATATTTTTTGAGCAATAAATTCTCCAATAAAGAAAACTGAACAAGGACAAAAACTAAAATGAAGGCACACGGATACAAGAGCAATTGCTTTTAAATACAATGTGAATTATTTTTCTTAAATATGAAGACTCGAAAAATAATTTATTTATTCTTGGTGCATTGAACTTCACACACAAGAAAAGGAATATAAATATGAATCAGTGAATTCCAGAGGTAGTTTTGATAGAGAAAGATGAAAAAAAAAGAATAAGAGGAGAGGAGAAAACGCAATTAAAGTGGAACTTAAACGTAGGGAGCAAGTTTTATTATTTTTTTTGGAATATGAGTGGAACGAACGAGGTGCCAGGTATTTCACCTATGATTTTTTAAAACTATTTTTCGAAAGATATCTCAAATAACTTTCAGTTCACTGGTTCTCAACCACGGGTCTACAAAAAAATTGACCGATCCTGGTCGTTTTTTTGCGAGAACGCCTAACAAATCTCATTGAAAAGGTGAACGACATTTTACTTTTAAAAAGAAGTCATTTCATTCGATGTTTTTTACTTTAATTTTTCAATTACTTCTCATAGTTTTATTTAATTTTTCCCAACTGTTTACTTACTTATGTATGGTAATTAGTGCTCTTTTTGCAATTAGGAGGCAGTTTTTATAAGAGTCAGTGCAGGTCAGACACATACCATTTTCGATTTCGCTCAAAATTTTGCAGTGGTTTCCTCGAATGCTTGAAGAACACAAGTATTTTTTCTTTTTCTCCCAAAAGATTTCTGGGGACCTGTAAAAATGCCGAAAGGGTGTCCCGACTTAGTGTTTTCTAAAATCGACATTTTCTAAAACTTGATTATCTCAGAGCGTTGAGCTTCAACTAAAGTATTTTTGAGATTACATCATCACAGTTAGTGCCTAAATTGAATACATTTTATACTTTATATCTGACCATTAGGGAATCCTGTCGGGGCGGCCAAACTTCGTCGAAGATTGTGAATGATTGTGTCGTAATTGAGGATTACCCTGGCTTCCTGCTCTGAAGGTCAGTAACAGTTTGCGCATGAAACCTAGTTAGTACTATACATGTATTACTTAAAACTATCATTAGTTGCAAGGCTAATATTCGTTGGTGATGAAAAATGGCCCTTTTTGTACGTACAGGGACGAAAAAGTGTATACTTCGGGATCGTACATCTCTGTGCGGAGAGGGTCAACAGAGAAATTGCTAAGTGTATTTTAAACTAGAATATGTGTATTTTTAAACAAGTAACAGACCTATGGGCAAATGACCTGGAGGCTCATAAAGTGCTCCTCAAGATGAGAAAATTGCATGTGTTAACGACGGATCTAGTTAGTTGTGTACAATTTGTGATATTGTATCTCCGTGCACTCAGGGTCAACAGGGAACTTGAGGTGAGGGTATTTTAAAGTAGAGTATGTGTATTTTCACAAACATGTGACAGACCTATGGGCAGATGTCCTGAAAGGTAATGAAGTGCACCTCAAGATGAGAAAATTGCACGTGTTAACGACGAATCCAGATACCTATATGTTTTGTCACACACGAATTTGCGGTGACTTCGTATATTCTACTATACCCCTCTTAAATTATATCTCACTAATCATCGTCGAGCCAACCCTGGGGGAAGGTCTAAACCCGAATGTGTTGGTTGAATTGAAAGCAGAATAGTTCATTATACTGTTTTGAAATAAGTGTCTTATTTATATTAATATTGTGTGCTTAAAGAGAAATTGCCTCCCTGAGATCCCGCCCCTCAGTTTCATGCCATGTCTTTAAATTTGGCGTTTTCCTTAAAATTTCGGCCGCCGCCGACTTTAAGACTTTGTATATCGATAATGGACAGACGAGGGCAAATAATTTTTGCTTCAAAAATAAGTCTCGAGATTTCAAACCTTTTTTCATTTTTCACTACTCGTGTAGTTAGTTACCTGGTTAGATATTTCTGAATGTATGGAAGTACTGTCCGTATGGCGCAGTACCACCAGTACCGAACCGTTCCTCCGGCCTCTCCCGGTCACGGTAGCATGAGGGCAAATAGAGCGCCAACTGAACCGGTCCGGATGATACAGAAGAAGATGCTCCTCTCATTTCACGCTCCACTCCCCGCCCGTATATAAAGGCGGCCAAGGCCTCCCTGCCACTTCCTTCCTTCCTTTCTCAAGTTCAAGATCAAGGCAGCATCCCGGAGAGATCCTCTTAGTATGTGAGACGTCTCTGGGACTTAAAACACCTCTCTCTCTCTCTGAAGAAGGAGGGATCGCCGGGACTATTGTGCTTGTGTGTGTGTCTGTGTTAGTGTGCTTCGAGAATTTTTGGGACTTTTTGGACATTTTGGACTTTAAAGTGACTGAATTTGAAGAGGACGTGAAGATAGTGTGCTGGTTTTGGAAATCCGCTATTGAGTTTAAGTGGAGGTAAGTTCGTGAGTTTTTTTTTTGTTTGGAATATCACTGATTGGTGACAATAGTGGAACATCTCCAAAATAGATAAATTAAACAGCATATTAAAATGTCTAGGTTTTATTTAATACTGTTTTTCAATGATTTATTCATGAATAATATAATAAGTGCAAAACATCTATGATGTTATATTTACTAGTTGGTTTTCTAAGTGAAAAATTAAAGTTCGGAAATTTTTCTTCCAAATTACGAATTTTTTTATTGATGCACTAATGTTTATAAGTCACCACGCATCAGTTATGTTAACTAATTGTTATGACATTAAATTTGAATGTTAAAATAATAAGTGGAGCGGTTTTCTTCTTTCAGAGTTTTGATATGCGCCACTAGTGTCGCCGGTAGGTGATGTTTTTTTCTTGAGCTCTGTTAAGCTAAGAAATAATTATTTATAGTGTTCAGTTAATTTCAGAGTTAACGATTAATGGGCTCAATTCTTGTTTTTATTAAATATTTTAATATGAATGCTGCTTGCACAAATTTTTAAAATTTCTTGACAAATACCTCATCATTAGATAAAAAATTGAGTAATTTTAGTTTCTACAGGTTTTGAAATTATTTATTATTAAAGTTAAATTCTTGATGATTTATAGCTTCAGTTTCAGGAAAAACCTGACACCTCAATACTTCTCAAATATCATATAATGCAGATTGATATTTCAGAGCATTAAACTATTTTTTAAAAGATAATAATACTTAGAATACGAATTGAATGTTTCTATGATTGGTACAACGCGTTTAAATTGAGCAATCATCTTTTTATGCAAAACCTTTCTTAGAATGAAATTTTGTGACTGTTAGTATTTACGTAGTTTATGTCCCTAATATTTTCTCCCAAAGTTTTAAATATTTAAATTTGGAGAAATATATTTTTGTTTCTCTTCGGAATTTTTCCAAAACAGTGTAATTTTTGTATAAAGAAATTGCTATTTTTTCTGATTTTTATATTAACTGAAATTTTTCGTTTCAAAACACAAAAAATGTATACATATTTTTAATTTGATTTTTGTATAAAAAGACCCTACATTGCTTCTCTTCAGGCCTCTTTCGCTGATTATTCTCCTTTTTTAACCCCATTTTCTTTTTTAATTTTTGTTTACTAACTTTTTAAAATTAAACCATGTGAATTTTTGCTCCTAATAAACGTTTCGCTCTTAGTAAAAAGGATTAATTAAAAAATATTCTTACATTTCTTACCGTCAAAATTTAATATCACAAGGTAATGAAGCTTAAATTTTCCAACCATTAACAAAAAATTACGTTCAGAAAACAGTCTTTAAAATTTTGCGTAAATTGATTTTATTGATTCTACCCTCCATTTATTTATTAATCATTCAACAAAATATTTTATTGTGCTTATGAAATTTAGTAAAATAAGTTATTGTTCAATGTTTTTAACTAAAAATGTTATATGTGGTGAACATGCACCAGAAATACAAATTAAAGGTTTAACAAGAAAAGAAAAAAAAATTAAACAGGGCTGGCAGAATACAGATTTTTCGGGGTACAAAGAAAATCAGCGCTTCTCCTCTTTATGGAATGAATGCATTATATTTGAAAGCATTACAACACTGAGAATGATATTTATTTAGTTTGTTTAAAGCTAATCTATTTGCATAATCAATTAAATACTGTGTTGCAAATCTAACTCGAAAAAAGAGCTTAAAAGCTCCTGAAATTTAGTCTGCCATTAATATGCGTAAACATTCTGTTTTACGGATTTTCTGCCGAAAAAACCCTTTGGGAGGTCACTCCCCCATAGGAAGAAAAAAAAAAACCTGCATGAATTTCTAATCATCACAGGACCTCTATAGGAAGTTTTATATCAAACAAAATTAATGCTTCACCCAATTATGGTCAGAATTTTATCATCAGAACTTCTTCAATGAATTACTGTGATTTAAATTTGTCACAAACTCAATACTCTTTTTGAGTTTATTTGATGTTGCACCTAAAAATATTGCTAGGGTTGAGGAAGTATTGTTTGATATTTTCTTGAGGAGGGATATCCGCTTTGGAGAAATAAACAATACGGAAGCATTACAGACCACTATACTGCCGTGATAAGCACAAAAGTCGTATCTGCACTTTTTGTCGAAATTAAGTTATTATGATAAGGCGGTTCTTTGTGAAGTATCTTAGTGCAGGGGCAAGACCTTGAAAGCATTTTTTTCATTTTGAGCTCAGCTGCAGATACGACCATTGTGCTTAGCACGGCATCGGCAGTACAGCGATCTATTCGATGCAATGCTAACTTTCGTAATAAGATTTCTAAAGAGATGAAATGCGTATTTTGGATTTTTACGTATGGAATGTCCTGTAGTGCAAGGAAAAATAAACAATCAATGATAATACTTTTTTAAATTTTCTTTTTTCCTTCCATTATTTTTATTTGCAAAATACAAAATGCGAAAATACGCTGGACTACCTTTTTGAGTCTTATTTTAGATTTTCATCCGGCGAAAATACGCTTGCAGAGGCCTTAAAAATATTTCTGATTTCAACTAATTCAATTATAAAACATTTGGACATTTCAACTACGACAGAAAATGTGCAACCTTATATGTTTAGCTCCGGTATCTATTCAATCATTTGAATAAAATGAAAGTTTAATTCTTTGAATTCATGAAACTACAAATTAGATCAAATTACGGCTCAAAAAGTTCACAATTTTTTCCATAAATCAACTTCAAGTGAGATGCATATGGTAAATAGTCAAAACCCTTTCATTGAAACTAATAGTGTATAACTTTCATAGAAACTACTTACTGATTCTCGTAACGTATTAATTTCCTAGGAAGATAACTCCGAAAGAAAGAAAAATAATCGATAAATTATTCAAAACAAATTTCGTTTTCAAGAAAAGTTGTTTCGTGAGCGGAAAAATGAAGTATTACAGCATTAAAATTGGAAGTTCTGGTTATCGCGTCGATCTTCAAAAATGATTCTAAATTTTCACAAAAGAGCCGAAAAAATTGTTCAAACTTTGATTTGCATACGAATAGAGCAAAATTCTGTTCTTTATAATTCTCGGTTGGAGGATTATGTGTGCTTGGAACGCAAGACCGATTAAATGCGATCAAGAACCCAAAACGCGCTTGATTTCACTTGGGTGACTGCGAAAAATGTGGATGTTGAAAATGAACTCTTTTGAACTGTAATAACGGATGCCACATTTTGGATTGAACCCTCTGTCACTAATAATCTTTGATTTATTTGATTTTTTAATTTTGAGATACCAATAAAATAAAATGTAAAGTATGAAATTTGTTTCTGATTTCGCAATCAAGAACTGCAGCCAAGTGATTACGAGATATGTCTAAAAGTTATAAGCTTGCAAGCATTTCAGCTTAGGTTTTCAAATTTTCATTCATTCTAAGTATCATACAAATAACCAGGGTTTTGGAATGGTATGTATTTTTGGCAACTGTATTCTCAGTTTCATGTTTTTTTTTTTAAATATACAACTAGCTGACAGTCGTGAAGCTTTCGCGTTTGACGGCAGAAATTTAAAAAATCGATTTTTTAACGTAAATTTTTCGAAAAACAGGCACAAAGGAAATTGTTATTTTTCGCTGATATAAAAGAAAATCAAATTATTTCTTACTTTTGTAGTTTTATGAACTATTAAGGAGACAATGACAGCAAAAAAGCACCTTTCAGAAATGTTATTCATGCTCAGTCACGGTACTAAAATAAACCTTCTCTTTTCCGGTTTTAATGCAACAATGCAAATGCTGTTTAAAATCCTACAATAAGTTTACATTTCATTTTTTGAAATTTTGATCACAATCGGCCGATGAAAAAAAGTCAATTAAAAGTGGAAAAACCTTCAGCAAAGTTGAACCGACGCTCTCCACGTTTCTAGCGCAATGCTCTATCCAACCGCGTCATTGCGTTTTATCTTTCGGATGCTATTCATTGAAGTGATATGTAATAAAATAGAGAAGGAAAACGGGTTTTTTGACAAAAAAAGAAAAAAAAATAGATAGTGGGTCTATTTCTCGTCAATAGCCGGCACTATAAGCTTTAAAATGAGGAGTAACTCATGGAATTTGATAAAGAAATAAGTTTCTCGCATGGCAACAAAAGAATAGACTAGAGAAATACTATACACGATTCACATCATCGACATACAAATCAGCGCAACCGCTACCAAAAAGCAGTATAAAAGACAAATAATTTTAATCTGCTTTATGCAGCGAATTAAAAAAAAATCTACAAATGAAACTGTACCGTAGAGTTTATTTTGTTCATTAGATTAAGCATTTGTCAGTTCGTGGACTAATATATGTATTTATATCTGTACCTCAGAACCAGACTAACGTAAGTCCACTTTCGTCATTTTTCGGTAGAGGGGAAAAACGATTGTCGAATACATCGTTTTTCCAATCTACTGAAAAATGACGAAAATGGACTTAGGTTAGTCTGGTTCTGAGGTACAGATATTTTTTCGTACCTATTCGTTATATTATAATGATATTCGCGTTTTCGCTTGTGTGAGCCGCACTTTTGGAAAAAAAGTGAGAGAGATTATAATAAATTAGTTTTAAACAGATTGTTTCTGTTATAAATGTGTGATTTCATTTAAAAAAACTGCAGAACAAATTGAGGCATTTTCTCAAAGCTTGGATGCGTCGAAACATAGAAGTTTAGCAACTTTTTGCGTTATCATGTATTTTTGGAAAGTTTAATGGTGAGAGACAAAAGTTTACTTTTTACCTGAATGGTGTTGTAGACATAGCGCATTTTCTTGTCTCCACGTGAATGTTGTTTTTCTTCCAAATCATTGTATTTCTTGACGGAATTTCAAATTTTGTATGGGAAGAAATAGAGTGTATTTTTCGGATAAGTTTTAAAACAAAAATTTTGGTTTTGTGATTATTTTTGTTATAGACACTCAACAAAATGAATAAAAGCCATGCGACTGGCCTGACCAATCCCAAAGACAATAGAAATCGACCCAACATTTGAAAAATGACAGTTGAGTTAGTTTGAAGCGAGACCAATAAGCAATCTTCTTGATGCTCACTAAAAAACAGGAATGCCTGAATATTTAGATTTAAAAAAATATTCACGAGAAAAATAACAACAACAACAACAAAAAAGGAAGGTAGATCGAAGAAACCTTAATTACAAACAAAAACAAAACAAAGCGATAATTTTTTCGACATAATGTTTAAAAAAAGTTTGAATATTTACCTTTTGCATTTTACAAAACAATGGTAAATTGAACAAAAAATACACTCAAAGCAATATTTTATAATTTCTTAAAACTTTCGTAACTAACCAGAGTTACTCCATTTGTGATAAAGAATAGCAACTAGTTGTTTTTTTTGGACCAGTTTATTAGCCCGAAGAGCAAACCATGGACTACATAGTGTGATTACGTAATAAAACCAATTATATGAGTTTGGCGGACGATAATAATTAGACTCTATTTTGAATAAGAAGAAAAGAAAAAAAAATTCTTCTTTTTTTCTTTTTTCGGAAATAATCTAAAACTTTTGAATTGAAAGTTATAATTTTACAAGTAATCGGGGTTTATTAGCGAATAATAAACCTTGCCGAAGTTTATGTTTGCTAATATAAAAAAAAAATGCTGTACACTTCTTAGCACTTATTTAAAATAAACTAAATCAAAGCATTATCAGATTCTATTACCAAATTAAAATTCATGGTAAATTTAAATCAGTACTAACTGGACTTTTAAAAAATGATTTTCCTTCCAAAATTTTGTATTTGTGATTCGTTTTTTGAAACTTTTGTTTTTAAACTGAAAATTTGCAGTTTCTTTTTGGCCTCCTGACACTTTTGTCACTTTGCATCTTGATTAAGTTTTTTGGTTCATTAAAATTCCAATCGAATTTACTTACCAAAACTTTCTTAATTCATAGGGCAGATCGATCATTGAACGAACAGTCGCTCTTTTTTTTTTAAAATAAGAGTTCCAAAAAAAAAATTTTTTTTTTTAGATCATTTCATAGTAGTCCCTTTTTTTTATATATTTCCATAGGCAAAACAACTAACAAATGCTATATTTGGTAGAAAGTGTTCATTCACTCAGTTGGGACACATTTTTTATTTCAAACCCCCAAAATACGTGACACAGTACTCTGCTAAATTTCTCCCATTTAAAAAGGTGACTAAAGTTTCTATATAAAGAGATCCAATCAATGGTTCTCGATACAAGTTGACTTTCTACATCCACCAAAATAATGGATTCCATAGAAAGATATTACAGAATTTAATCACAAAAGTTTTCAGTGTAAATGTGAAACATTTGAGCGTTTCTTAGGAGAAGCTTTCATTTCAAAGCACGTATTATGTGAAAATATTTCAAAGTCATTAAATAACAAACTACCAAAATATTAATTTTAGACTTGGTTTCGTGTTAACCAGGTGTTTGTTTAACTAATTGCATGCATCAACAAAGATGTATCTACTCTCGTGTTCCAAGTTTTGACGATGTTGTGAATTTTTAAAAATGAAATAAAGCTTGAGCGTTCCTTTTACTGACCTTACGTTATAATTTGAATTTGGACAGCGTCCTTACGAGTATATTTTCTCCCTCAAGTTTTGGCGATTTTAAGAGAGAAATCGATGCTGGTCTACTAAAAAGTAGGTTCGTTTAGGTCTAGACGAAGCTTAATTATTTTCTAAAGTAATCACTTGTAATGCATATAGTATGTGAATAAATTTTGCAGCTTATTTGTATTCATATCGTAAGTACAGTGTACATTCAGTAATAGGAAAATTGCTCTGCAATCGTTGTCTTTTTGGAAACCAGAACTAAACTTGAATGTAAATTTAAATGTACTCTGCATTTTATTATTATTGATATTCATAAAACAATTTGCCATCTTTGACAAGCAAGAATGTTTCATGCTTCGCGGAAAGCGTAAAATAATTCTCTCCCTAGATTTTTTTACATAACTTAACAAGTAGTTTTAAAGTTTAAATGATGCGATAAAAGGGAAATTTACTTTTCATAAACTGGAATTATTTTTATATTGTTTTTTTATTATTTATTTATTTCTTTTGTTTTCTTTTTTGCGTTGGAAAGCTGATTGATTGGTGAGACAAGCTTTTTCAGAGATGCCAAAAAAAAAAAAAAAAAAAAATGAATAATGAGGCCATTCCGCGAAAACGCCGCCATCTTGTCCAGTACGTGACGCTCATATATTTCGTTGAAAAGTAGTCGTTTTAACGAGTAATGAACAAAGATTTGACCGAAGAAATCCCACACTAGTTTGCGATTTCTTAACTAACAAAATGTCCTTCATTATTTTTTAAAATCAACATTTTTTAATGAAATATATGAACGTCACGTGCGGGACAAGATAGCGGCTGTTTCATGGAATGGCCCAATAGCAATTATAAAGTTCATTGTGATACTGTCGGCCCCGCTTAAACGAATACTATCGGTTCCAAGAAATATTCGATTAAACGGGCTATTCGATTAAGCGGAGATCTTTAACATTGCATCTATAGCATCGGCTCCGAAATATTTTATTCGTATAAGCGGGGTATTCATTTATTCGTTACCCGATTAAGCTGGGACGACAGTATCTATATTCTTCAAATGTATATTGTAAGGTTTGGAGAAAGCTCGGAAACTACCAGATAGATTTCTCTGAAATCTTTGTAGGTTTTCTCTTCTTCTTTTCTTTAGTGCTGAGAAAGTTTATAGAACGCGTCGAAAAATTTTTGATTCTTAGTTATTTTGTTAAAATTCCAGTCTAAGACGTAATTTTCACGAAAATTCCCAATAATGGGGTGAAAAAGTAATGGATCATTTAAAGGAACATATTTTTCAGCGCATTGTGGAATTTACGATCCTTCAAGTTGTTCGCGACGGTTTTGATAACCCGTGTTAGCTCGATTGTTCAAAGCTTTCTTTGATTGCAGTCACTAATCAATGCTTTATTTTAAATCTTTTTATATTTCTGTAAATGTAGAAGTTTGAGTTCAGTTGTTACAACTAAGACAAACAAAATAAATTCAGAGGTATTTTTATTATTACAATTTCAAGACTGGGAAGTGTTCGTGACTTTTTCTATTTTATTATTTTAATGTCAACACTTCGAAGGCAAGGTTAGTTGTGTTCTATTATTCAAGTATAACTGCCAGCTTGAAGCCATCGTAAAAATTTGAAAGTTTGACATAATTTATTTTCTTGTTATTATTTGTAAAACGATAGCGCATTTTTTATTGTATCTGTAGAAGTACTAAATGCATAGAATAAGGATTTTCCGTCCTTTTTTTACGAAAATGCGACATTTAGAAATGGAATGATCAGACTTCAGCTCCCGACTGGACAATTTTGTGAAAATTTGGCCATTCAAGAGTGCCAAAACCAAAATCCCTCTCTTAGGTGATTGTTTACCCTCAGCATGGTTTTAGGCAATTGGCTGTGCGCAATATTGCCAACTATTGTTTGGGATATTCAAGAGTGGAAAACTCTCTGCTCAAGCCCATGCCGGGAGAATGCAATACTGGGGGTTTTTTTTAATTTTAATTTTGAGTAATGAAAAATGGCTATTTATTTCATTTTGGACCTCAGATGTCTTGTAGTGCCTTTTTCAGATTGATTTTGAAGTCTGCCACCGGGTCCATCCCGGTGCTCCACCTCTTCTGACGTCGATCGGCCCCTGCACACAAACACACACACACACACACATTTCTGTACCTCAGAACCAGACTAACGTAAGTCCATTTTCGTCATTTTTCGGTAGAGGGGAAAAACGATGTATTCGACAATCGTTTTTCCCCTCTACCGAAAAATGACGAAAATGGACTTACGTTAGTTTGGTTCTGAGGTACAGATTTGTCATCGAGAGAAACATACTTTGAGTTCAATATGGGAAAGTTCACACTGATTTATATTAATTTTTCTGCTCATTGTTGAATTGTTAATTCTGTAGGCTCTTAATATTTTGTTTTGTTAATTGCCAACACTTTTATTATTACGTTTCTTTCATTTAGATTTTTGTTTTGTAAATTCAGTCGCCAACAGAATTCTACCGCCAACAGAATTGGAGGGAGTGTTGAATTTTTAATTCTGTAGGCTCTAGTAATGTTTTGTTTTGTTAGTTGCCAACGCTTAACTTTTGCTTATTATGTTTTGGCAACTTCCACTAATTGTTAGTTGATTTAATGGATTTGTTCCTGTAGTGTTTGTCGCTAATTTGTATCAACCATCTTAATGTTTCGGACCTTTTCAATAAAAATTTAGTTCAACATCTTCACACTCATTAATTAATTTAGTTATTTAGTTATTAAAATCAAATACGCTACAAAATTTGAAGGGGTTCACAGTTGACCGGAATGGCTTTAAATCTCGCCGAATGACTGTGCACTGCACTTCTAAGCTCATGTTTATTTTGAGGCTCTCGGGATCACCTTTTTCTTAAATTTGCTCCGGTTATTGTCCTCCTATTTTTCAACCAAATGACTGGTCGCCAAATTTTCTGCCGATACTTCGCTGGTCTGACTGCTGCACGAGCCATTGAGCCGCCACAATCCCCGCCAACCCAATAACCACACTCCGTAATGCGATATTCGCGGCTATAAAACCGATCCTGCCAGCTTCCGTGCCAAATGAGACTTTCTGCCAAAATAAGAGTCCTCGGGGCTCATTTTCCGGGCCGCCGCCCTTGCGTCCCATCCCTAGTGACCCATTACGGCGGCGCGTTACGCGTGGCCCAGAGAGACGATTCCGTAAAAAATCAAATTTACGACCCATTTCACTTCTCTTCCTCGACGATAATGAAGCGTCACCTCTTCTGGGGCGCCCGAACCGTCACATTCAAATCGGGTTGCCGCTTTTGCCAGTCAAGGTGACGGAGAAAAACCGCCGTTTTTTTATTTCCTTCGATGTGATGGGGCGTTTTTTTAATAGGGGGGGGGATGGATTAAACCACTTGCGTGAAATTTTTAGCAGTTAAAGGACTGCCTGTCATTTAAAAAGTTTTCCAGTGGGCAAAAACAAGCCCCTTTCCAGGAGGCTGGAGGGGCAAGGGGAGCGGGGATTTGCAAAAGATATATACAGTGAACTCTCACTTATGCGCCGGCCCAAGGGACCAACCGAAAAAGGCGCATAAGTGAGAGAGACGTATAAGTGAACAAGCCTATTTGAAGGACTAAAACGCAACATAGATTCGAATGAGAGAATGAATAAGAATGTTTCTATAGACAAGGGTCATATTACTACGGTTTGGCAATTACTGTAACGTAACTACAATGATAAAGAGAAAACAAAAATTGTTTGTTTGTTTGTTTGTTTCAAATGGGGCTGCGTTTAGCTTCTTGCCATTTGCAGACCTAGTGCATTCCCCAAAGCGGCATCCACTCTTTCATGTGGCACCACCATCGGCGGGATACCATTGCCACAAGTATTTTTAACGCCCAGTTTCCCCACTAGATGGAGGCACCTGGGCTCTATTCGATGCGAAACTGCACTAGGAATTTAATTTTGCCACAAGATACTTTTAGCCAAACAAGTACTCGAGGGATCTTTTACATGCCGCATAATCATACGACATGAGCGCTGTCGATTTTCTGCATCATGAAAATCGACCGACTGGAGCCAGGTTCGAACCCGCGCTTTTGGGCGTAAGAGGCCAGCGTCTTAACCACTATACCACTCTGTCGGCAAACAAAAATTGTAGTATACCTAATTACAAACTGTTCCCTTTAAAACGATCCATAATAGGTAATTGTCCCTCTCCGAACTCTAGTTCATGCAGGAAAAATTCCTTCCGTGAGTAATAAAGGCGAAAGATTGAAGAGGAAGGTGAAGAAAAATGCTTATTTTTTAAAGAAAAACTTTAACATTTCAGGGAAAATTCGGCGCATAAGTGAAATATTTATCTTTATAGCGACTCACAAACGGATGATACCATCATTATTTTGCAATGAAATGTGCTGGGACCATTCAAAATCGCCATATAAGTGAAAAAGGCGCATAAATGAGGCGGCGTATAAGTGATAGTTCACTATATTCTGCAAAAATTTTGCCAAAAAGTCATCAAAAACCACTCTGCTATGTACACACGCACATTAGTTTTCCCAAATCCAGGAGGTCAATTGACTCTCTCTGTCTCTCCTTAATGAAAGGACTGAGCGAAAGGTACGAGAAAACCTTTAAAATGCGCACACAAATGGTTAATTCTACATTCTACGACATAGTAGACATTTAGTCCCGCACGGGACAGCTCTGCACGGCTTTTTCGTGGATTGGCCTCTATATGGCTTCGTCTATATTTGATTATAGCTACCTTCTCTATTTTTCTTTTCAACCGGTTCCGAAATGGACTAGGCCAAGGACAAATATCAACAGTCCTGTGGTGGACAATATAAGTGGTATAAAAAACTTTCCTATATTTAGAAACATCAAGCTGAAAGCATTCCACCGCTGCATTCAGTTTTAATGAAGATTGGAGAAAGAAACTGTATCACGACTTCTATATATTTATTCGGCTCAACATTTCCAAAAACTCCAAAGAATGTTCAACCGATTTTTCAAGGAAATCTCCACATTCCATCTAGTTTGAGGAAGTACGCGTGAAAGAATGAACTTAACCTACAATTAATCTTTATATTTCAGGGGATTCTGCCTCAACCTTCTCCCAAGGCTTAGTCAGCAAAACAGTTATTATGGTAATTCAATGGCAACTTTGAATTTTAGCTGTATAACATAAACTATCCAAAATCCTGTTTCTTCTTCTTTTTTTAATTTAAATTTTAGTAAATTATTTCAAAAATGAGATTGTTGAAGAGAGATTTTCTCACTTTGAACTTATAAATGCATATGAAGAATTAAGCTGAATGAGTTTATTTATGCATAGCATCGTATTTAACCAACGCCTCCTAAATACTAAATGCCTAAAACATTTGCTTCGCTACCGTCGAGATGGGTTCCACTTTAAACGCCACCTTGCGGCAATCCGATAATGCAGTTGTTATTTTTTGATTGGATAATTTTTAAATTTAAATTCAGAAATGAACCAATAGTTAATTTTTTTAAGAACTCCGGTAGATGGCAGTGTATCGTGAACCAAGCGCATTTTGCAGCTATTGGCGATGGATCCAAACAATATTCGAATTAAATTTTTTGATTGGTTAATTTTTAAATTTAAATTTAGAAATGAACCAATCGTTAATTCCTGTTTCTCGAAGAACTCTGGTAGATGGCAATGTATCGTGAACCAAGAATGAAATTTTGCTTTGTGTTAAAAACCAGAAAGTTACAGGCATTTAGTATTTATGAGGCGTTGATTTAACACACAATAAATGTAGAAATCAGAAAGTGGTAGAGGCTATAATTCTGAATTACATTTGACACTGACAACATTATCGCACTCAAATAATGCATTTTTTGATTAACCATGTGTTTGCGATAAATCAAAATAATTTTTTAATGCTTGCATACGAGTTTGTTGAAAAATTGAAATTCAAATTTTGTCTTTCATCAAGATTTTGTGCATGTATTAAGTCAAGGCTTCACTAGATAGCGTTTTATACAGGCTGCTTCATTTGATCAAAATCCTTGGGATAAAAACGGTGGTCTTTGTCCAGCGACATCTATGGTTATCTAATTTTATGGTAACCATCATTATATACAAATCAGATAATAAAAGAAAATCAAAAGTTAATTTGTTGGCGACAATTTTACAATTTGGCATTCAATTCTATTTTAGTATATTTAAACGTTATTTAATAGCTTGTTTTATTTGTTGGTTTATTCTGCATTTTAACGGCTTATTTTAATAAGCGAATTATTTTTCATTTTAATTGATTCTAATTATTAATTAACTATGAAACGACACTGGCACCGCAGAGCGATAAATGGCGAATCTATTCGCTAAGCGAGCCAATACTACCAACGGGTTGCCATAGAACTTTTTAAAATTCAGTCCACAGTTCGCCATGATACAGTTGGTCGTCGCAATATTGTAGTTTTGTTTATTTTTTCCGTACTTGTATTGCTCTTTAGTACCAAGCGATTATAAATGCCCATTTCGTTGTTACTAAAAAAATTAATTTGTTTGTTGTCAATCGTTTTTCCGTTGAACACCATCGCTTCATTACAGTACATTTCATTCTGGGGCATCAAAATGAAATGTCTCGACGAATAGATTCGCCATTTATCGCTCTGATGCGTCAATGCTATCAAAATGAACATCTGAGCTTTTGCATAGCAATTAAGATCGTGTGAGCAACAATAATGAAACAAAATAGTAAATAGAACAATATTATTTTATTGCTACATTTTTTGTTTATCGTCTGCGAATTTAAGCGTCTATTTTAAAAGTGCAGAGATGTCAAAATTGAACGTCATTGCTGTATGTTGCTAATTCTAAGAAAGTAAACAGATGAATAAATGTCGTATGACTGAATCATGAGTTGTGACCAACTTTACCTGAAAAGGGAATTTATTTCCCCTAAAAAGCAGTACTAATAAGGACTTCGGCATCAATTCACTGTGTACTCCACTTCAGTTAACTATATCAATATTTTTTAACCCTGAAAGATGGGATAAATATTTTTTTTCAGCAAAAACAATATGTTAATAATTGTAAACAAACATTTGGGTGGTGATTGTTCAGCGCTCTCTAGCGGGCAAATCTTCACCATTGATGTTTTGAGTAATGATACAGCATGTATAAAACGCTATCTAGTGAAGCCTTGGTATAGTAGTGGCAGCTGAGGTTCCAATTTAAAACTTGAAAATACACAGTCATAAACTGCAAAATCAGTAATTTTACAGTTTACTCTGTAAATTTAGCAATTTTTTGTTTATTACTATAAAATTATCTGTATTATACTGTAAAAACAACACATATTTTTTGCAGTGTATGATTCAGTTTTGACAATTTTCTTTCCCAAAGCAACTGAGGCAATTTCGTGCATAAAATTCCAAAAAGGCTCTAAAAATGCATTAATTTTATTGTATGCATAAAATAATGATGTTGGGCGAAAATGCATTGAATCTTTGAACTGTATAACATGATACTGATGCCCTAAAACTACCTTTTTCTCTTTTCAGAATCTTAGATCGTGGCTGCGGGTTTTCCTCAAACCATCTAGTCAAGAACAGTAGACACCATGGGGAACTACAACCTACTGTTTTTATCCTTGATCATTCTAGCGGCTGCGAGCATAGGAGAGGGTGAGTAGCATTTGCCTTAGCACTATACTCGGTTACTTTAACCCATTTATGCTCAGTAGCCTAAAAACGGGACGCTTGTTAGTTACTGCATACAAAAACCTGTAACGGGTATATTCTTTTACTAAAGCTGTTTTTCACAAGTTAAACAGTCCTTCTTCTTGAGAAAACCAGTTAAAGCCACTAGTTGGACATCAGAGTTTATTTATTGACAGCAATTTTCAGACAAATCAGTCAAGCAACGATCCAGCACGGGTAGCCACAGAAAGTAAGTTTTTTTTGCGAACTTATTTTTCATAAAATTAAACTATTTTGAAATGATTTGCTTAAAATGGATCACAGATGCCTTCCGTAATGTTACTTTGCAAAAGTAAAGTCAAGTAAGGTCGTATTTTGCTCACATATGGGTGATTCTTCAAAATCCGAACAATATGATGTCCCCGTAGGACAGCACAAAAATTATTTGACCTAGAAAGTTTTTTTGGTTTTTTAATTGTTAGAAATACTTATTCTGATGTTATTCAATTCATATTAAAGCAATTTTTCATTTATTTTTTTCTACAAAAATTTTTGAATAGCCAAAAAGTCACCTTTTTTGAGTGTCCCACCCTGTTTCTAAAATGTAAATAAATTATTTTAAAATTTTACGTGAACATTGCACAAATTCCACTTGTAGTGTTGAATTATGTATAGTTATGAGTGTAATATAGAGTTGCTTTAGCTTATCTAAATGATTATATAATCAGGTAGATCATTTTGAAGTTTGTCCCCAGATTGCATGTCCCTCTCCTGGCCTACAAATTGGTTCAATTATTAAAGGCAAAAAGAAGGAATTTTGAATCTGCAGTTTTATAACAATGTTTATTCTCATCACTTCTTTGGACTCGTAAAGTATTTTGTCTATAGAATGTGTCTGCTGTTCGTATTATTATTCCTTAGTTCAAAATGATGTATGTCACATTTTCGATGTCCCTCTCCTGGCCAACATTTCTGTTCTAAATAAAATAAAAATAATAATTCTGCCTGCAGTGTGTAATTGAGTTAAGAGGATAAAAGAGAAAAATACCATTATTTACCTTCTATATAATTCCGGGTAGAAATATCAGCCTTTTTTGATTAAAATGTCCCTCTCCTGGCGCAATAAAAATGTCCCTCTCCTGGCACAAAAAAAAAAAAAAAAAAAAAAAAAAATGTCACTCTAGCATTACTTTTAAAGCACTGGTGAAACATCCGGTAGAATAGATGGATTTATTTACCAAACATTAGTTAAAATATTAAAAAGGAGTCTCATTTATTAAAAAAGTATTCATTTAGAAAAATTTGAGCTTTATTTTATGATTGTAAATCTCTTTCTTCATATAAATATTAAATTTGTCGGATGCTGCATCTCTTAAAACAGTGTTCGTTTAAGGAGGTTGTAAATTAGTTTTGTTTGTCAACAGTAAACATAGTTTTTCATTCATGTTGAAGTTATTTCTTTGTTATTGTTGTAAAATTTCTGATAATCTTTGATAAAATTCATTTGTTTGCTCGCTTAGTGCTTCTTGTCACTCTCTCAGTTTGAAAAAATTGACCCCCCTTTTTTGGGGTATAGCATACTTAAAGTGAATTCCCTCTATTTTTCTCTTAGTAAGCTACTAACAAAGAGTAAGTATGAT
>JAXGGA010004744.1:15000-84931 GCA_038373865.1 Uloborus plumipes | reverse complement strand
CAAAAAAAAAAAAAAAAAAAAAAAAATCGTAATTATTGTGAATGTATTCTTATTATTTTTTTTACCTTTTTCTCCTCTCCTATTCAAAGCCAGATTAGTTTACAAATCTGTACCTCAGAACCAGACTAACGTAAGTCCATTTTCGTCATTTTTCAGTAGAGGGGAAAAACGATGTATTCAACAAACGTTTTTCCCCTCTACCGAAAAATGACGAAAATGGACTTACGTTAGTCTGGTTCTGAGGTACAGAAATAAGGTTTCTACTTAAAAAATGAATTGAAGCTTGTGTAGTTCACAAAACCCTTCCGTTTCTCCCGAGTGCGTGGGTAAAGATGTCTTCCAGGTGGATCTTTCATGGAAAACTGCTCAGCATAAACTTTTTTTCCTCTTCTTCTTCCTCTTTTTTTAAATTTTGGGGAAAAATAAGCTCGTTCAGACATTTTTCAAAGTTTCAAAAATGTAGAGAGTCCGAGGATGAATTGGAACGGAACGAGGTGAGAAATGGGATGTAAAGTAATTCATTTGCAAAAAACTTTGAAACTTTGAATCAAATTTATGAACAAATAAGAAATTAATAAATAAAAAAAAATTCTAAATGTTGACGAACTTCTCATTTTTATTTCATGGCAACATAAGATATCTGTGCCGGCCACCTTGTCTAGAGAAGTCTGACCGAACGGGGAGGTTCCGGGTTCGAATTTCAGCTCGGGTATGGGTGTAATTTCTCTCTCCTGTCCTTGTCCTTTCTTTGTGTGAATGTGTTGTTGTGCTGTTAATGGTAATGCCGTAAGGCCTATAAGTGGGTCCTTATGGCATGTGTGTACTGTGGAAGTCAAACTTCACACAAATTACGGTACAGTTGGAAAAGTGAAGCGGAACATCCCCAAATTGCCAGCTTAGTTGGCATAAGATAACAACATCCCCCACGACAATATAAGATTGCTGCAATTTATTATAATCCATTGACTACCATAACTATCATACTTTGGAATGAGAGATTTCAACTATCTCTAATCGACTTTCAAGAGTGGCTCCCCAACAGTAACTTCTGAGTTATGGGGATCTAGGAGCGTGTTTGTGTTGCTAACTTATTTTGAAAGATTAAAAAAATTGGAACTACAACCTTGTCAGCGGATTGCAGCATTGAGTACTTCTGCCGCTTCTTTAGAAGTCAAATAAAATAAAAAGTTGAAGTGGAGCAAAGTTAATCCACTTCTGAGTCCGAATCTTCGGTGCCGCACCAGCAATTAAGTTGAAAGACATTTGTTCAGCAAAAAAAAAAAAAAAATATATATATATATATATATATATATATATATATATATATATATATATATATATATATAAATTAATAAATAAATAAAATAAATAAATAAATAAATAAATAAATAAAAACAAGTTAATTTGAATTCAATCATTATAAAATAGTTTGCAAAATAAAAAGTAGAAAACTGAAACCTTGCTGGAGGATTGCAGTTTTGAACCTTCCAAATTTTCTTTTAATTCAAATAAATTAAAAATATGAACTCGTGAAAAGGTAACCCACAAGTATCAAAGCTACCCTAACCTAATGACAGCTCCGAATATTCAGTCCCATATCAGCAATGAACTAACAAAAATTCGTTCAGCACCAAGAAAATTATTCATATTTATCTGAATTCAATCACCATAAAAGTTTAAGAAAGGATAAAGACCGAAGCATCAGCCATAACTGTAATTGGAACCGGGGGCTTGTTTACAGCCATCCCGCCCACTCACTGTTGCGCATGCGGCATAAAAACCACCCCTCTCATCACTTTCACGACCCATTCATGGGGGCTTCCCCGTTGAGTTCGCCCATTGTCGTTCGCTGCCGAAGACAATCAACCGCCCCCACATGGAATGAGGTGCAAAAGGGGACCATCTGTTGCGCCCAGGGATGGCTTTCACCGCATCATAATAACAGCGAAGTAGTCCTCGCATCGCTTAGCGAACATTGTTTACTGCACTCACGACTTGTCAACAGATTATTGTTTCGTGGTGTCGTATGTGCCGTTCTGTTTTTCAGATTAAAATTTGGTATTGAGACAGATTCGTCATTTTTTCAAGCACAGACTTTATTACCAATTTAGTTTCAATTTTGATTTTATTTGGTTTAATATTTTTGCTCTTATTGTGTTCCATAACAATTTTATTGTGTTTTGACTGATATTTTATTGAAATTTCATCATGCTTTCCTATTTCAGGATTATTTTGTTATCACCTTTCAAGTTCTCCAACCGTTGAACCATGCTAATAGAATGGAAGAAAAGTTTCTTTTCTGTACATGTTCTATTGCTCCAAACTTCACCTTACCCAAAAATTAGCAAATTCACATTGTTGCAGTCAGAAAGAGTTCACAAAGACACTGTATCAAGACCACCCGGCACTCAAAACAGAGAAATCTTTCATTATGAAATGTATAATTTAGAATTATTCAACATTTCAATTCAAGCTCAAGAAGCGTTTCCGCACAAATTCTGTGTCGAGCGGCCTCGTCAAAAGGATTGTTGAGTTGTTTCCCACCTTGCCCGCCCGGACGGGAAAAAAAAAGAACCCTTTTCTCACTTATCTTTCATGAAGACATGTATATTCGAAGCATCAGTACGTTAAACAACGCCATGAGGAAGGACTAGTTCATTAAATGGCAAGATTGCCAGGAACAAAGGTTGGGAAAAAAATGTATTATTAAAGGGTTAGACTGCGGTAATGGGATATGAAACTGAAATCGCACTTTGCACGTAAATGACCACATAGTGAAGTTGCGTGCTCGCAGCACTATTTTGTGAGAAAGAAAATTTCAATCTTTACCTCCCCGGTTGCTGTTAGATGAAAAGGTCCGTATGGTAATGCTGATTTGGACGGCTAATTCAAACTAATTGTGAGTGCTTTGTGGAACGACAGAGTCCGCCATTTGCATACTCTTCGGGTGAGGATTTTTTTTCTCCCATTGATGCGAGGGATTAGCGAGCGAAAAATTGTTTCCAATGATGGTCGAAACAACAGGTCGAATGAGCTCCGGCTTTGATTAGCGTTTTGATTGTAGAGTCAGCGTTTTCAGCGGTCAAAGAGTATGTGTGGGAGATTAGCAATTTCGGCAGCTGATTGCCGAAGTAGAATCTTTATCTCTTTATCAAATAGAAGCAAGAAATTTTGCTGGAATGTTTAGTAAAGATGCACTATGCTGACTCTAAACTTGGTATCAGTTTAATATATACGCGTAACTCTTTACAGTACTTTAAAAGTTCTTGAAATTTAAAATAACCTCTATCTTAACTTATAATAATAATAAATATTAAGAGCGAAAAAAAAAGAAACTTCGATTCAAATGAATCATAGCTGAGAGCACTAGATCAAATCACCTTTTGAAAAAGAGAGAAAGGGAGAGGTGGGGAAAAATGAATTTTGACTTTTGAATTCAAATTATGTCCTTCTCAGTCTCGAACTTCGATAGGTGCTGCAAGACTTGGTGTCTAAACCAAGAGGGGCGAAGGCAGAGGACCTGCACCACCTGAAGGAGCAGGGAAGGTGACCAGGGGCGGCAAATAAGGGGGGCAAGAGGGGGCGGTTGCCCCCCCAAATGTTTTTCTCAGAATGATAAAAAACCACAGATAAATTTAATTTATGCACTTCGCAAATGAGGGATCAAATGTAAAAGAAAATTTAAAATGTTTGTCAATTTTCAATAAAAGTTGAACCCGAACCTTTTTCTTCTAGACTTTTCTATCAAAGAGAAAGGAATTGGAAAAATTTGTTTTCTAAATTCTGACATAAGCAGAGCATGTTCTTACTCCAAAAATTGTAGATTAAAGCTTGACAGAAAGTTAAAAACTTATTTCTAATATAGATATTTTGTGTGATAGCTTATTGCAAATCAATTTAAAACGCTAGTCATAATGAGTAAATTGATTGCTTTTAATTGTTTCAACAAATCTAGTTTTTCAACATTCATTTCATTTTAAGACCTCTTTCTTTTAGCCAATGTGTATTTTAATCTATACCGAGGTACTTCAAGTTTATGATTCTAGCCTTCTTCAAATGAAATGTTGAAATGCGCCCCTGAAGGTGGCATACCGGGAACCCACCAGTTGGATGGCCCGGATCCAAAATGAGAATGGAAAAACAACGGAAACTACGACAGAAGATGAAAATAAATAGCAAGTCATAATTGCTCTGGGAAAGGAGAGAAACGAAAAAAAAAAAAAAAAAGAAAAGAAAAACAGAAAGAAAAAGGAATACCAAAACACTTTGGTCCGTTTAAGCGCTACAATGCTCCAGACCAGACAAACATACAGATCACACGTTGAAATTATAAGCCCCTCTTTCTGCATCGGTGTTAAAAATATGGAATAATCTTAAAATTTTTAAAACATTAATTTTTTTTCTCAAATGGGCGCTTTGAAGTAACTTGAGAAGTTTGTACAATACAAAAAAAAAAGAGGGAAGGGGTCCCCCTTTTTTATTTTAAGTCAAATATACTAAAAAAAAGTGGTGCAAAGTTAACACCCGCCAGCTTAAAGTTACCCAAAATTACTGTAATTCTAACTTTGCTATAAAAAATTACTGAAAGGTGTAACAAGTGAAAAAGAGCACGACCAGATTAACACACAGTCCTACAGGCTCATGAATCCAGCTCCATATATTTAGGGGCGCCAAACTAACACAATTTTTTTCTTTTTCTCCCTTCTTTTAAACACTTTTCACCTCAAAACAATTTCAGTCTACATGTTAGATGACTTACCGAGCAAAAAATACGTGTGAATTTTTTATTGTTTTTCTTATATGCACAACAATTCTTCTGAAAGTAAAAATATGTCAGGATCCGCGCACCACTTTCGCTTGATCGGGCCCTGAAAAGAGACTAAACAAACCTGCTATCTATAGCATATTCTTCCGCAACTTCATGACAGACGTAGTAAAATCTGGAATCCTGGAAAATGCCAATAACTCAACGTAGCATGAAACAAATAAATAAAAGCAGACAAGAATTTGCCATAAACATATCTTTTGTTGCTAATGTGCAGCACGACGAAATTATATGTTCGGCAGTGAAATATAAAAGGTCGCCGAAAATGAAGGAGTCATCGTAAAAGGACACAAAAAAGACCACGCGGCTACAAATGTCGTGGAGAACAAGTGCCCTCTGATTGCCGAGACTGGTCTCACATAGAAGACTGCTTATTTTTTTACTCGCTATGTCACTACAGTGTTGAGCGAGTGGAGAAAGTTTATTGGAGCTGTTGTGGACTTGAGAGCTGAAGAGGAAATATCCTGTAAAGAAAGGTGCGAAGAAAATTTTCAGCAATAGAAGAAAGTGTACTTTTTAATGATGTGCACTTTTTTAAAGATTCAATAAAAATTAAACCACACAATGAAGTTAAGAATTGTATTTCATTAAAGTATTACTTTCCAAGCTTTAGAGGACGTTAGCGTAGGGTTTAAAATTAGGATGGTAAAGATCGGTGTTATTGACACGAGCAACAATGTAGAGTTAATTAACTAGTTAGGATTTTTCTCCTTCATGCTGAATTTAATTCAAATAATTTATTTATGTCATATTTCTCACAAAATCCAGCTACCAAGGTTGGCAAAATAATTTTGAACGATGGTAATCGTTCACTTTAAATAGTTTTAATAATCATTATTCTTTTAAACTTTGGATAGCTGTACAATACTTCAAAGGTTTGCATTCAGTTTTGTGCTAGTAGTTGTACTAAAAGCATTAAAATATTAATGGGGCTGTTTAAAATAGAAAAACTGTTTCATAAAGCTATCCTGAATACATCCGGAATAAAGTTTTACATTTCAGGCATACTAATATATATATATATATATATATATATATATATATATATATATATATATATATATATATATATATATATATATATATATATATATATATATATATATATATTGGTGACTATAATTGCTACATCTGCTTCTTCTTCGAAAAAAAAAATGTATATGGTATGAATGCACGAATTCAAGTACTTCTTTTATCAAATTGGGTTGTTGAAAAATTAGTGTTGTTCTTTTCAGGTTTAAGAGTGGCTACCTGACTGGAAATGAAATTTGAAGCTGGGCATAAGATTTTCCACCCTGCCAAAGTGCAATTCGTCTCAGAGTACCCCTTCACAATTTCAGACTGCCTAGAAGTCCATAAAAGCTGCTTATTTTCAAGATCTGATTTACTTAGTGATGGTTCTCTCTTCAATTATGTGTTCTTGGACTTGATGTGATGATGGCACCCAGCAAGTGGTTTAATCAAGAAAAACAACTTCAACAAAATGTGTTCATCGGAAAACTAAGCTTATAGAAAATTAATAGTACTGTAGCAAACAGATTTTTTTTTTTTTGAATTAATGGAGTAAGATCTTGTGAAGCGTACTGAGATCACAAGTAGTCATTTTCAATATCTTTGAGAGAACTGAAGGAAGAAAAAGTTTATCGTGATCCTAAATAAAGTAGTATTACAATATAAAGATTTCAATAAACTCCTTTTGGCACACACACATGCATATAGCACATATAGAATGAAAGGGTCATTTCTAAAATTATTAATGTTGGAGAATTGCTCTTCTATTTTATGTGTGCGATTTTCAGGGTAAGAAAAAAAAATCTAAAACTCTGGCAAGCAATCCATGATGCATAGGAAAATCACGTGGAACCAAACCTAAGCAAAAGAAAGGCGGTACCAAAAGAAAAAATAAAGAATCATTTGGAATATCATCTCTGCATTTTTCTAAGTTTTAAGTGTTGAGGGCAGAAAATGAGAAAATAAGTTAAAATTCTTTTTTAAAAATCTTTAAAATTCTATTTATTTTTATGTCATTTTAAGATTTTCTAAAGCAACCTTCCTGGAGAAAACGGGTCTTGAATCTTTCCTCAAAAAAGTGTATGGTTGATTGAAAGTTATTTTTTAACATTTAATTTAAAGTTAATGTAAAAAATTCAGTAGAGGAGATTTAAAATATTGTAACGAGTCCGTAGCACCTTCAACTTTCTTCAAATGAGCATTCCAATCTTGAGGAAGTAACTATAAATTTATTTACAAGTATGTACACTATTTACAATAAGAGCAGGAAACAATTGCTAAACATCCAGCAATTAGGCAGCAAACAGTTACACTGTACTCTCAACAGTAAATCAGCACCACGTATCTAACGTGAACAGTAATTAAGAAATTACAAAAGCAAAAACAACATTCGCCCAAAGCGAATAAAAACGAGCACTCTCAGAAATCAACATCTGAAAAGAACTGACTGACTTGTGTTCAAGGCCAGCTATTTATACACGGAAAGAATTCCCGACAACTTTCAAGTAATATCTGGAATATTCCAAATCATTCATAACTTTAAACAATTCATTCAAGAAAACGCTAGAAATAAAAAGAAAAACACCACTCCGAGCGAAAATGTCTTCACGCTTATTAAAGTTAGGGCAAGTGTAAAAACTACAAAGTGTTACGGGGCCGGTATACAAGTGATAAAAGTGATATCTTCAGATACTTTTGCAACATGACGTCAGATAAAACCAAAACTAATGAAAATGATGCAAGGCAGGAAAAACAACAACTATTTACAAGATTTGTAACATTGCCCCCTTCCCAAGGACTGCACGTCCCGGGCAGTACAATCCCCAGAAAGGAAGCAAGGGAAGACTTACAGATGCACACACTACATGATGACCAATCATAAACATGATAAACAATAACAATGAGAACATGAACGAAATAATAACATTAATAGAGTAATATTACAAACAATTAAAGGCAAAAGTTATTTACAAAATTTACAAACAAATTACCATGGTAGCTTTAGATTTACTTTACGAACTATGGCCATAGTATGGGGCTAGCCGATCATAATGGACAACCCTAGGTTTTGAATGTGATGACTTCTGGATCCTCACTACGACGTCGTTCAGCCGGTGAAGGACTGTGTACACTGTTAAAAAAATTTCCTGAAAATAATGAAAAAACATACGGCAGCTGAGTTGCCGGAGTGTTTCCGTTTCGTTAATTATATTTCCGTGATTTTACGGAAAAATGACGAACAGAGCGTTCGTCATTTTTCCGTTAGGCATTTTTTCGTTTCGTAATTCTCCGTTCTCCATTTTTTCGGTTCTTATTATCCCCGCTTATACGTTATAGGCTTATACCTATACGCTTTGACTTATATGTATACATGCAAGATGGAAAATTATTTAAATTTTGCAAATTAACAAGCGCTTTTATAGCAGCTTAATATCAATAGCAAATTATCTATGGAAGTTCAATGAATTAGTCCTTTAAGTGTCGCAAAATGCGTAGATTGTGTAGAACAACAAATGCACAAATTGAAATTTTAAGAAACATTTGAAAATTTGCGAAACAATATAAACATATAAAAAGAACAAACATGGGTAATGTGCTGCCTTATCTTTTTCGTTTGTTCTTTTTATATGTTTATATTGTTTCGTAAATTTTCAAATGTTTCTCAAAGTTTCTTAAAATTTCAATTTGTTCATTTGTTGTTTTTTCTAATCTACACATTTTGCGCCACTTAAAGGACTAATTTATTAAACTTTCATATATTATTTGCTATTAATATTAAGCTGCTATAAAAGCGCTTGTTTATTTTGCAAAATTTCAATAATTTTCCATCTTGCATATATAAGTATAAGCGTATAGGTATAAGCCTATAATGTAAAAATGTGGGTGATTAAAATATGGGAAAATGAGAAACAGAAAAATAGAGCAATTAAAAAAGGAGCGTAAACTAGCTCACCGGAAAATTATATATATATAAGACAAAATGATGAGCAAAAATGTAAACTTAAAACTCTTACGAATTTTGTTTTTTAGAAAAAGTTTGAAAATATCCGCTCATATACTTCAAACTTTTAAACATCTTGCCTTTAAAAAAAATACTAAAGCAATACAAGAATTGGCTTTTTTTTTTTTCATTAAAAATTTTAGTTCATTAAAATAACATGATTTTTTTAAAAAGATTACATCAATCTCGCATAAAATACTCAAATATTTTGAAGATGGAATGATCAATGCATAGTATTTCTGAGCGCATAACTTAAAAAAATTAAAAAGTATTAACAAGGTGCATTCTTTTAAAAATATTTTCTCTTATGTTTGAATAAAAATTAAGTTCTTCCGAAAGTTCTTTTTTTCCTTTCTGAATTTGAAACATTCGTGGTTCCTTAAAAAAAAAATCCTGTATTGTTACTGATTTCCTCTATTTTCATATATATTTACGTTATGGTGTTCATAGTGATCAACACTTTCAGAAATGCACTCTCAAAATTAACGAACTTTCTTTGTTTTTGATGAAATCACTTCCAAGAATATACCCCGAGCGAACATTTCGTAATTTTTTGGGGATGAATTTCGTCAAATGTAGCGAAATATTTCTTTATCCTAGTATTGTGAAATTGACAATCATTTTCGTAGTTTTGACAACATTAATTTCGTCACATTAACGAAGTAAAGTCATAAAGTAAAAAAGCTAAGTTTTGAAACTAAGCTTTTAAATCTTGATATAAAATTACAAAAATCATTTCACTAAATTTTACTAACCCTCAGCACCAGTAAGTTCATACATGCAACTACTAAAATGCACAATTGGTTTACATCATGAAATAACTAACTGTTAAGTCTGGACACAGATTAAAATAAAAATAGCAGTAACAAAAATAAAAATTCTTACCTCTTAAATAAAAATTTTCTTTTTTTTGTTGCTCAAAAAAGGCAACAATAGAGCGAGTAGATTTTAAAATGCACTAACACGCCCTTTTGTTGCCTATTTTGAATTTATCCATTGCGATTAACGAAGTCTTCTTAAAAATGTTGAGAGGAAATGCTGGATACCGAATAATCACATGAAAAGATCCAAATTATTTTTCCAGTCAATTTGATTAACTACGCAGAATCCTGGAACAATTCTTCTTCGAATGCTATCAATAGTCAACGCTCTTCGACGAAGCATTTTCAAATTGAAACAAAATGGCGCACACATAATAACGTCCTGAGGAACACGATTAAATAACATTCGACTGTGATGACAAACGACGAGACACAGATGTCCTCTTTTCCATGCTAATGCGAATAATACAGCTTTCACAGAAGCGTAAACATGCACATTAATTCTCGATGACTTTACGTTACTTTTGCTGCGCACTTTGATTCAGCTATGAATCATTTGTGCTGCCGTCGTTTCTGCGCACGCCCCAAGTCACTTCAGACTGTATCTAACTCTCTCGTGCGGTTATATTTCAACCACAAAACCGGGTAAATTCCGTTTTTTGTTTCTCCAACTTGGTAATTCACGGAATAGTTCCGTTTTTTCAAGGAAAAGTTCTGTTTTGAAACGAAAACGGAAATTTACTGTTAAAACCAGTAAAAATCTTCCTGAAAATTCAGGTTTTTTTTAACAGTGTAGGGTCCATCCCAATGCGACTGCAATTTGGGTGACAGACCTTTACGTCGGATGGGATTCCATAGCCACACCTTGTCACCTTCTTGAAAGTCATGACCAGTGGACCTTGTGTCGTATCGGGTCTTCATCTTCTCCGTCGCGATGTTGATTCGCTCCCGTGCGAAGTGATGAACGTCCTCCAACCGGGCCTGGAGATCCTGGACGTATTCCTCAGGCGATGAAGGCGCATCTGGAGGGAGACCGAAGACGAGATCACAAGGTAGCCGAAGCTCTCGGCCGAAGAGCATCTGTGATGGGGAATATCCGGTGGTCTCGTGGACAGCACTGCGGTAGGCCAGCAGAAACAGAGGAAGTTTCTTGTCCCAATCCTGTTGATTTTTGGAGACCATAAGCGAGAGATTATTAAGGATTGTCCTGTTGAATCTCTCCACCATGCCGTCCGATTGTGGGTGTAGTGGTGTTGTTCGAGTTTTCTCAATTTTGAGGATTTTACATAGGCCCTTAAACACAGCAGAGATGAAGTTTCTCCCCTGATCGGAGTGGATCTGCAAAGGTGTCCCATATCTCGAGATCCAATGCTGGACTAGAGTCTCTGCTACAGTGGTAGCTTCTTGATCCGGAATGGAATATGCTTCGGGCCATTTGGTGAAATAGTCAATGGAAACGAGGATGTATTTGTTCCCATCAGTAGTTTTCGGTAGAGGACCAAGAATGTCGATCCCGATTCGTTCGAAAGGAGCTCCTACGTTGTAAAGATGCAGCTTCCCGCGGATTCTTCTCTTCGGTCCTTTACGGGCAGCACAGGCGTCACAAGAATGACACCACTTCTCCACGTCATCCTTCGCCTTGCTCCAGAAGAAGCGCTCTCGAACCTTGTGGAGGGTTTTCAGGATACCAAAGTGTCCTCCAGTCGGACTACTGTGCAATTCCTTTAGAACGTCTGGAATTCTTGATCTGGGAAGGAGTAACTGCCATTTGAATGCTTTACCATCGTCAGATTCCCATTTCCGATACAGGACGCCATTTCGCAACTGGAGAGATTTCCATAGAGCCCAGTATCTTTTCGTTGCAGGACTGTAGATAGAAATGTCTTGCCAGCTAGGTCGCCGACTGTCTTTTTCCATTAACTCTATGATAGGCTTTAGGTCTGGGTCTTCAAGCTGATCTTTTCTAACTTGGTCGTCACTCCATGGATCAGGATCTGAAGATGATGAAGTAGCAGTAACTTGACAGGCAGTAGGGACTGTCGTCCCGTACTGTTTCTCAATTCGGGAGCAATAATGGCAGTTCTCGGAACAAGGTCTTCTTGATAATGCGTCAGCATTACCGTGTGACGAACCTTTTCGGTGCTTAATCTCGATGTCATATTCCTGGAGCCGCTGTATCCACCTGGCTACCTGGCCCTCTGGATTCTTGAAATTCAACAGCCAAGTTAAAGAGGCATGATCAGTCCGGAGCAGGAATTTACGGCCGTAGAGGTAATGATGGAAATGTTCTACAGCTTTAACTATGGCGAGCAATTCCTTTCTCGTGACACAATAATTTCGCTCCGACTTGGATAAGCATTTGCTCCAGTAGGCGATGACATGTTCGTTGCCGTCTATTTCTTGAGATAAAACAGCTCCAACGCTCTCGTGGCTCGCATCAGTGTCAAGTATGAAGGATTTTCCAGGCTGAGGATAAGAGAGAATAGGCGTTGATGTTAAAGCCTCCTTCAGCTGTAGAAATGCATCCTCGCATTCTTTGGACCATTCAAATTTTTGTTTGCTCTCCGTCAGCTTATGCAAAGGTCGTGCAATATTGGAAAAACCCTTCACAAACTTCCTGTAGTACGTGCAGAGCCCCAGGAAGCTTCGCAGCTGATGAACATTTTCGGGGCGGCTCCAATTCTTGACTGCGGATACCTTATCTGGATCTGTTCGTACACCATCTGAAGAGACAATGTGACCAAGGTAGTTCACCTCACGGCGGAACAGATTACACTTGGACGGGCTTAACTTCAGGTTGGCTTCCTTAAGCTTCTGCAGCACATTCCTAAGATTAACCAAATGTTCCTCAAAACTGCGTCCTATGATGATGATGTCGTCCAAGTAGACAAGACAGGATTCATAAGAAAGTCCTCGTAACACTGACTCCATAAGACGCTCGAACGTGGCTTGTGCATTGCAGAGGCCGAACGGCATCACTTTAAACTGCCACAAGCCTTGTCCGGTTGTAAACGCCGTCTTCTCTCGGTCGTCGGGGTGTATCTCCACCTGCCAGTAGCCGCTCTTTAAATCCAGGGTCGAAAACCACTTGTGTCCGGAAAGGGTGTCCAGAGTGTCATCGATCCGTGGAAGAGGGTAACTATCCTTCTTGGTGATGTCATTCAGGCGTCGGTAATCAACACAAAATCTGGTGGAGCCGTCTTTCTTTCGGACCAAGACGATAGGGGATGCCCAAGGACTGGATGAGGGTTCGATGACGTCATTCTCCTGCATCTCTTTCACGAGGATCTCAACCTCTTCCTTCTTGGCGAACGGTAGTCGTCTTGGATGCTGCTTGATAGGGGGATGATCTCCAGTGTCGATCCTATGCTGCGCTAAACTCGTGCGACCAACATCTTCGGGTGTAGATGAAAACACCTGCTTGAAGTTGTCCACCAATTTTTCCGCAGCGTTTCTTTGATCCTTCGATAATGGTGCACTCCCAATTAATTTCGAAGTCAAGGACTCGGAAGACACAGTCTCGGAGGAATCAATTCTTCTGATGATGCAGTTTACGGGAGTACAAGTTGCCAACACTTCTCCTTTCTTAATATTCCTCGGTCTTTCACTTACATTGGCGACTCTCACAGGAACTGCATTCCTTGAAAGGTCCACAAGCGTAGATGCCACTAGTACTCCTTTTGGGCTATTATTCTGGTTAGGATATTCAATGAGGCCGAATTTAAAGCTGTTGTTTTCCTTGAGGGAGCCAGGTATTAGTACTTCTGATCTAGAGGGAATCAATAAATCTGTTTGGGCTATTATTTGATGAGCGGATTTTAAGTTATTTTCGGTGTTGAAAATTGCTATGTCTTCCCTCATCGTGTGCAGCTCATTATTTTTAAAGTCAACAGAAAAATCAAATTTTCTCAAAAAGTCCAGTCCGAGAATGAAGGGATCTGTAATGTCAGCGACGAATGCCGCGTGATGGTAAGTGGCGCTTCCGAACATTATTTCTAAGTTCACTTTCCCTTCAATCTCGATTTTGTCACCTGTCACAGTTTGGAGAGTAACGCTGGGCGGCGTCCATAAGATCTTGAGTCCAAATCGATGAGCCACATCAGTCCTAATGATGGAAACGTTGGCTCCTGTGTCCACAATCATTTCGCAGGGAAACCCATTCACATATGCGTAAATGAAGAGTCCATTGCAGCCGCCACTTCTTGAGGAAATCTGGAAAACTTTGGGATGGGGCTCATTCCAATTTGGCGACCTCCGCCCCGCGAGATTGCCATAGCTTAGTTTTCCTGAGCTGAAGAGGAAGAGGTACCCTTCCCTCTTGTTTCTTGGCGGGCTTCGCAGTTCCTTCGTACGTGGCCCTCACCGCCACATTTCCAGCACTTCAGTGGTTGTCTACTTTGGTCTTTGCGAGCTGCAATCTTCTTCAGGGTCCCCGACATCTCTTTCATTTGTCGCTCAAGTTCCGAGAGACGAGTTAAGTTCGAATCCTGGGCGCTCACTTCCACGCCCCTGATTGAATGGCGATCCTTGCGGGATGTTTGCTGTGCAGCCTCGAACTTCATTGCGTAGACCAGACCGGATTTAAGATCTTTAATGTCCGCCATCCGGAGAGCCGTCTGAATTTCTGGACTTCGCACTCCGTCTATGAAGTAGTTCAGGGCCAGGCTATCGCGAACATCCGAAGGACAGTTCGAGAAGGCGAGATGGGAAAGCCTCTCAACGTCTGCTGCAAAAACTTGCAAAGTCTCTCCGGCCCTCTGGAGTCGGGATTTCAGCTGGAGTTGGCTGAATTCTTTTTGGCATGCTTCGCCAAAGCGGAGCTCCAAGGCCGATGATAGGGCTTCGAAGTCGCGGTGCTTGTCCTCTGGGAAGGTCTGTAGTATGTCGGCTGCATCCCCTCTCAGCGAGGCTGCGAGGTGACAGGCTTTCGTGGAAGAGTCCCAAGAGTTTGCTTCTGCAACGATGAGGAACTGCTTCTTGTAAATATTCCACGAGGTTTTCCCGTCAAATGTGGCCAGTTTAATGGATGAACGAGAAGTTCCAGCTGCAGCTACACAGTCACTTGAGTTGTTGCAGGATGCTGATAACTTTGATTCAAGTTCTTTAATTTTCTTTTCCACATGGGTTTCTACTGTGGTGATTCGATTCTCAACGCTGTCTGAGTTGTTGTAGGATCCTGATAACTTTGATTCAAATTCTTTAATTTTCTTTTCCACATGGTTTTCTACTGTGATGATTCGATCTTCTAGAGCCTCCACTTTATTTTCCATGTTGATAAATTTAGTTTCCACCAAACTTTTCATTGACGTTAGATCGCTCTTAATTTCTTCTTGACTTGAAGTTATGCTAGCGGTTAAATCATTCTTAATTTCTTCTTGACTTGAAGTTATGCTAGCGGTTAAATCACTCTTTAATTGTTCTTGATTAGTAGCCAGATCACTTTTTAACTGTTCTTGATTAGTAACCATGTCATTTTTTAATTGTTCTTGATTCGCAGCCATGTCATTTTTTAATTGTTCTTGATTCGCAGCCATGTCATTTTTTAATTGTTCTTGATTCGCAGTCATGTCACTTTTAACAGCGTTGATCGCATCAAGGAGTTTTTGCAGTTGTTCCTCCATTGCTCGAGTAATCACCATAAAATTCCGAAGTCAAAAAGTCCTTAGGAAGAAAAGTCCGAATTCACAGGTAATTCCAAGAAAGTCCTTGAAGATGCCCCACGTTGGGCGCCAAAATTGTAACGAGTCCGTAGCACCTTCAACTTTCTTCAAATGAGCATTCCAATCTTGAGGAAGTAACTATAAATTTATTTACAAGTATGTACACTATTTACAATAAGAGCAGGAAACAATTGCTAAACATCCAGCAATTAGGCAGCAAACAGTACACTGTACTCTCAACAGTAAATCAGCACCACGTATCTAACGTGAACAGTAATTAAGAAATTACAAAAGCAAAAACAACATTCGCCCAAAGCGAATAAAAACGAGCACTCTCAGAAATCAACATCTGAAAAGAACTGACTGACTTGTGTTCAAGGCCAGCTATTTATACACGGAAAGAATTCCCGACAACTTTCAAGTAATATCTGGAATAATCCAAATCATTCATAACTTTAAACAATTCATTCAAGAAAACGCTAGAAATAAAAAGAAAAACACCACTCCGAGCGAAAATGTCTTCACGCTTATTAAAGTTAGGGCAAGTGTAAAAACTACAAAGTGTTACGGGGCCGGTATACAAGTGATAAAAGTGATATCTTCAGATACTTTTGCAACATGACGTCAGATAAAACCAAAACTAATGAAAATGATGCAAGGCAGGAAAAACAACAACTATTTACAAGATTTGTAACAATATCAACAATTTTAAAATTTTGGTGCGAATTCATAAAAAGTCACTTTATTTAACTTATTTAGCTTAATAATTTATTAAATCTGTTAATCGTTTCTTATTGAAATAAACGTATTTAATGCCTATGGTATTTTTCTTTATCCTCATTACCATTCGAATTGCAATTTTTCTGTATTTTACTAGCGTTATCCACAAAACGCAATTTTCTTTTTTCTTTCAGACTCAGACAAACTAAGTTTCGCCACTAGATGGTGTCGCAATCAAGGTGCGAGTTGAGTTGCTTCCCTACTGGTTTGACTAGGAAGTAAATTAGATTCGAATGGGGAGTACGTCACTGCGAACAAGCGTAAGTGGCGAATTACTGCCGGACTCGGAGGGATAAATTGCGCTGTTACTGCCCGGGAACCGACTGAAAAAAGGTGTCCTTTACGTGTCATAAGCTCTCGAGATGAAAAAGGTTTCTTTTTTTCTTCTTTTGCAGAGAACTAACGAAGACTTTTTTTTTTGTAATGTGGCTGAGAAGCAATGGAATGCGAATCATTTGCAATAAGATTTCTTGATTCATCGTATTGGAAATAGATCAAGATTTTATGACGAAAATGTATGCGACAGGTCAAATACTTTGCAACAAATAATTAAAGAAAGAAAAAATAATAAAAGCAGGAATTCGTTTCTGCAATCAAGAATTGTCTAAAAGTAATAGTTTCGCATCCATTTTAGTTTATTTTTTCATATCTTCTATATTCATTGTCGGATTAAAAACTTGCCAGCTCATAGATTGACCTTTTGTGCATATTTTTCGCATCATTTTCTTACGTCACTGTGATTCTAATTTTTTTTAGTTACATGAGAGGTTTTTTTAGAAAAAAAAAAAAAAACGCAATAACAAATGATTTGTAAATGAAATGGTATGTTTGTTATAAACGGGTGATTTCATTTAAAAATAACTGCAGAACAAATCGAGGTATCTTCTAAACTTGGAAGCGTAGATAGATCGAAAATTTTTGAAATTTTTGAATTATGCTTCGAGAGTTTTATGGTGAAAAGATATTGTAGACGAAAATTTACCTTTGTTATAATGGTGTTAAAAAATAGCGTATTTTTCTTGCGTTAAAGTTTGATAGACGGCTAATATTGTTTTGAATTCTGAAGTTAAAGCAATTTCAAACATTTTATGCCAAAAAAAAAAAAAAAAAAAGGATTTAACTTCCGATGAATTTTAACATAAAAACCAAGGTTGTGAATTAGATACCTATCTAAATTGAAAAAAGTCGTGAAGTCGTGTGATAAAGAGTTTTTTTAATTCTTAGACATGTGATTGGTTGGACTAATGTGAAATTAGTAATAAATCGTTTCGATTGTTCAAAAAATAAAAAGGGCGTCTGAACTAAATAATAGCATATTTAGCATTATTTGAATTTAGTTTAGCTAAAGGCGTTCTCTTACGCTAAAAAAAAGAAAAAAGAAGAAAAGCACACAATTTTTGTTGAAGTTGATATTTGAGAAGTTTTCCAGTAAAATGGGCCTGCTGATTTCAAAACTAGTTAATTTTCTTCCACCACATGCCCCCAATATGTGGAGTTGTTTCGAAAATATGATATTTTGTTAAATCTGGTACATCATTTGCGCTTACTCTGCATAACTATTTACTGGTTAATCGTACTTATCTACCACTACAACTCGTTAATTTTCATTTTTCTAGTGGCTTTTAGTTTTCACAATTCGTTCTCTACAATTATTTGAATGAATAAATATATTATTTCACGATATCGTAAAGCATCGTTCATATGCCTTTTAACAAACTAACGGGAAACAGACTTTTAATGAAGACGACATACAAACAAAACATTTACAAATTGCTTTGATTCTTACAAGTTTAGCCCTTCTAATGCAAATTTCTTCAAATATAACAGTTGTAATATTCTAATATAAAGATTTTTGTGTAATTAGTATAAATTGGTATGTAATGGTTTGAAACAAAAGACATTAACTGATTTTTTAAGTAAAGTATTTATATGTTAAATAAATCATATACTTTTGTTGTATATCGCAAATTCCTATTGTATCTTGCATATCTCCATTCATTAATGTAACTATATCGTTAATATATGTAAAATTGCATGCAGATAATTGTATTTGATAAAAAAAAATCAGTCTTCTAACACGCTGATTGCCTTTGCAAATGAAACTAACTCTCCCATCCTTAAATATATATACATACATATTAGGGTGAGTCGAAAAAATCGATTTTTTTATTTCGAAATCGCATTACCTCTCAAAAGTTGTGGTTTAGTATCCACAACTTGGGAAAAATAAGAAAACAATTCTAAGTTGACGTCTTCGGTTCGCGCATGAGGCTTAAAGTTGGAAAAAATATGTTAAAAATGGAAATTTTCAAAAGGAAAAAAGAAAAAAAAATTGTAACTTTTTATAATGCAACTGTCATAAGCTGTAAATATTTTGTGCATTTTTAATCTAAAAAAAATATTTTATAGCTTTTACATACCATCATTAGTTTGCAGATCAGCCAAGTTTTTGCAGTTTGCAATTGGGCTAAAATCGCCTACAATGTCAAATTTCGAAAATATCGATTTTTTTTATTTCGAAATCGCATTACCTCTCAAAAATTGTGGTTTGGTATCCAAAATTTGGGGAAAATAATATAAAAAAATCTAAGTTGACTCCTTCGGTTCGCGCATGAGGCTCAAAGTTGGAAAATATGTGCTAAAAATGGAAATTTTTACAAAATAATTTGAAAAAAAAACTAATTGTTTTCTATCGAATCTGAATCAAATTGTTGGTAGATAACATAATTTGAACCGAAAAATATACACATAATTTTTAGAAGATACATTCTGTTTGTGCATAAGGCTCAAAATATGAACAAAAAAAAAAAAAAAAAAAAAGTCAAAAACTGAACCAGAACGCACTACGTCGGCACTGTGCCGGTATATTTTTATTCTACAGCCGACTTGTCTAGACATTACACATATTCTAGGAGACAGTTCGAAGTCCCTGCAGTCTGCACTCCCTTTGGTTGTCACTTAGTCAGCTAGACCCGCCAAACAAACAGTATCTTTAATTAACAACTGAAAGTGGATCAAAAAGTACAGCGTGTTTAGCTTTGGGTGAGTTTTCTTTGTAACTTTATAGTATATAAAGATTTTTATGCTCAAGTTTTGTTATACTGTTCTCCGTTCTCCGAATAATAAATAATGGAACCCCGGAAAACTTCTAAACGTTTAATTATTTGTCCGTTTTTTGGTGCACCGAAAGGGTTAAGTCAAAGTGTTTTACCCACATGTGCAGATGCGTTGTTAACTTGTTTTGAAGAAAAATCGCAATCTGTAAAAGGCGAACCTTTTTCATGGATTTCAGATTGCATATCTGCTTAAATAGCAGAAATTTACTGCAAAGCTTCTATACCAATGTACAGTGGTAATATCAATGTGCGTTCTATACCAATGTACAGATGTATAGTGTACATCTACAAGAGATTGGCTTTTTAGCACAAGAACACGAAAAATTCATTGCACACCTGAAGAAGCAACGTCAAAAAGTTTAGACTTCGCTTAATTAACAAAATGATTGAGTTTTGTCTTGAAGTTCAGTTTATCTTTATCACGACTAAATGACTTTCTCAAAGTGTAGTATTATGGTAATCCTTTATCAATTTTACAATACGTACATGACTGACCGTTGGTATAGAAGCTTTGCAGTAAATTTCTTCTATGAGCTATGCAATCTGAAATCCTTGAAAAAGGTTCGCCTTTTACAGATTGCGATTTTTCTTCAAAGCAAGCTAACAACACATCTGCACATGTGGTTAAAACACTTTGGCTTAACCCTTTCGGTACACCAAAAAACGGACAAATAATTAAACGTTTAGAAGTTTTCCGGGGTTCCATTATTTATTATTCAGAGAACGGAGAACAGTATAACAAAACTTGAGCATAAAAATATGCTATAAAGTTACAAAAAAAAACTCACCCAAAGCTAAACACGCTGCACTTTTTGATTCACTTTCAGTTGCTAATTAAAGATGCTGTTTGTTTGGCGGGTCTAGCTGACTAAGTGACAACCAAAGGGAGTGCAGACTGCAGGGACTTTGAACTGTCTCCTAGAATATGTGTAATGTCTAGAAAAGTCGGCTGTAGAACAAAAATATACCGGCACAGCGCCGACATAGTGCGTTCTGGTTCAGTTTTTGACATTTTTTTTCATATCTTGAGCCTTATGCACAAACAGAATGTATCTTCTACAAGTTATATATAATTTTTTTGGGTTCAAATTATGTTATCTACTAACAATTTAAAGCAGTTTCGATAGAAAAAAAATTACCTTTTTTCAAATTTTTTTTTGAAAATTTCCATTTATAGCATATATTTTCCAACTTTGAGCCTCATGCGCGAACCGAAGTAGTCAATTTAGATTTTTTATTTATTTTTCCCAAATTTTGGATACCAAACCACAACTTTTGAGAGGTAATGCGATTTCGAAATAAAAAAAAATCGATATTTTCGAAATTTGACATTGTAGGCGATTTTAGCCCAATTTAAGGCTGATGTGCAAACTAAAGATCGTCTGTAAAAGCTATAAAATATTTTTTTAGATTAAAAATGCACAAAATATTTACAGCTTATGGTATTTGCATTATAAAAAGTTACAATTTTTTTTTTCTTTTTTCTTTTTGAAAATTTCCATTTTTAACATATTTTTTCAAACTTTGAGCCACATGCGCGAACCGAAGACGTCAACTTAGAATTTTTTTCTTATTTTTCCCAAGTTGTGGATACTAAACCACAACTTTTGAGAGGTAATGCGATTTCGAAATAAAAAAATCGATTTTTTCGACTCGCCCTAATACATATCTTCTATACCTACCTGAATAACTCCTTCTGCAACTGTAATCGAGAAAGTTTCGATCGACCCCTGAGATTTGAAAAACCAAAAGATTTTCGAATTTCATGGAGGGGACCAAAAACTACGCATAATCGATATTTCGCAACTTCCAAATGGTTATTTTTTACATTAAATGAAGTAAGAATGAGTCGGGACTTATGAAAAAAAAAAAAAAAAAAAAACGTGTAAATTTCAAATGGCAAGAGATGCATAAACGTGCTTTTATTGTATTACAATGTTTGAATAACCACTATTTTCACGTTCAATCTCTGCATCCGAGAGAGATGATCGCCCGAGGTGTGGACGCCCGGAGCAATAAAAGTGCCGCACAAAATTTCCGGGAAGACACTTGTGGATTCAAAAAGTTGACGTCACGGATGAGTTCCGATTCAACTTCACAAATGTGATTTTTATGCTCCTGATTGGAGTTAAGCTGATTTTGGAACCTCGGAGTAGGAAAGAGTGTTGGGCATTGGACACGGGACGTGGATTTAGCGGAACGTCGCCTGGAAAATCAAACGGTTTTTTTGCTCAAATGGCAGAAAAGGTTGAATTTAATGGGGATTAGAAACTATAAATGACTATGTGATAACAAATGTTTCGCATTCTTTTATCCCATCCGTCGAGCTTTGTGCAAAAGTGGCAATAAAATATTTATACTGTGAGGAACATCTAGTACCAATAAAGTCATCATCAGATAATCTAAGCTCATAAGGAAATTCAAATGCAAAGAAAAGTGTTTAGCTTTGAAATATGTCGTTATGGGGTGTAGGGACACTTTATATGAGGCGTTTAGTGTTGAAACTACATTAATCCATTATTCAAATTTTTGCAAGAAAGACGAAAAGCATTCACGGATTAGGCGTTTTTGGAAGAAAATTGATTTTCGACAGCAGTTTTTGAATTGATTGAGCTGGATGCAGGGATGTCCAGAACTTTTTTTTGGAGGGACCCAAATGGGCCAAGTCTTCAGAACCACTGAAGAATAAGAATGTTTGTGGGATAGCAGTGACTTTCAGGGGCTTCCAACCCTGACTGGATGTGTTACACATCGCTTTGAAACATGACAATATCCAGTCCACCAAAAAGTATCAAATAATATATATATATTTAAGTGTACCTTTTATGAAAATCAATTTATGTGAAATAGTCTCAACACTTTTTTTTAATCAAAGATACCTTCTGAATCATACTAAAATTCGCTTTTTGTAAAAAAAAAAAAAAAGCTATTTGACACATGCTGAGATAGGATAATTTTTTGTCAGTGGAAAAAGTAGTAAAATAAGCTAATTAATACATATACATGATTTCGAAAAATCTCATTTAGTTAAATGCTCTAATGCATAAATAATGCGTCACAGAAATTTTATGTACGTAAAACGGAACATTTTCTGAGAAAAAGTACATCAAATGTTCAAAAATTTCATTTTGAGAGAAACGTACTTTTGCAGTTCGACAACTAAGCGCGTTAATGACTTATTTAGAACAAAACTTTGTCTCTTCTAGTTGTTGACTATTCTCTTTTTGAAGGGGTGTTCTCCGTCTCTCTCCCAATGGGGGCGGGGGTTTTCGAAGTATTTGGGAACAACGCCATTGCTCTTGGGGGATGGGCACCTCTGTTACATCTATAATGTTTTCTTTTCTTCTTCTTCTTTTTTCATCTTTGGTTGAAAATCAGATATTGCAGACCAGTAATATAAACAGGAACAAAATAAATAAGTCTACATTCCGTCTAATAATGATACTGAAAATCGGTAGGGGAATGGCAGTGAACTGATGATCGAATCTAATTCTGATGATATTCCTCTCCCTCCCTACCTTCGTGATGCGAGTCGCACGCGCGAGAGAACGAAACAATCCTCATAACAATAATAATAACAATAATATTTGTTCGTGACCTCTCTCTCTGCAAACAAGACGCGATTCGGGCCGCACGACAGGCGAACACAATACGACCGACATTCCGCGGTGACCCCTTCGCGGGCTCGGGAGGTGATGATGGCCCCAGATAGACACAAGGATCTGTCAACTCATCCATCCATCTCCATACAATGGGACGGACGACATTTCCCACGTTCCTCTGACAGCGTCCGTTGCGCATGCGTCGTGTGGTTTCGATTTCGAGGATTTCTTTTTTTATTTATTATTTCAATGACATTGACGTGTCACATTAGCAAGTACAGTTATAATAACCAGACTAATAATGAATCCAGGTTGTCTGAGTTCTAATGAAAGTACGGAGTAGACAAAATAACCCATAAATGGAGCCAAGGTACATGAACAAACTGACAAACTGCTGTATACAATAATAAATTGCATTTTGAATTCAAGAGAATAAACTATTAAATTGTATTAGAGTAAATTTAGTATAGTATGTACAATTGAACATACATTATTTTATAGGCCTACAAAAAACACATTATTGTGTTAACTCAGCTTTTATTTATTGATAAGTGTATACATCTGAATCGCTGTCCAGATTAAGCGAGGCTCGATTAAAAAGAGTCCGGATTAATGAGAGTTTACTGCAATAAAAACGAATAAATAATACCGTTTTATACCCGCGATTGAAAATTACCCACACACTTTTAAATTTATTTTTAAATTTTTGCATTTTCTTTCTAAAGGTTTAATGCGTAAAAACCCTTAAAGTAGATCCCAAAATATGCTGTATCTCGATATATTGAATAAATAAATCATAATCTAAGTCGGAATTACACTGTAAAAAATTTCGGAAACGTTTCTGAAAATAAGATAAACGTTTCTGAATATAACGGAAACATCCGTCTGAAACCAGCTCTCCGAAATAGTCGGAAACGTTTCTGAATATACAAAAAACCAGAGAGGAAGTTGCGTAGCTCGATGCGCAACGAGCAAAATTGAGGTTCGGGAGAAGATTGAAACCGGAAACGGCGCCATATTAACGGTTCGCATTTCAGCTCGTGTGTGTCTTTAGTCTTTTGCTCGGTATAAAATCAGATCTGATGGGAACTGTTAATCTGTGAGGAATTTAATACAAGCGATCAATATACGAATGGTATTTTTCTCATAAATCCCCAAAGCATTATATTTGCTTTGGTGACGTATAAAATTAATACGAAAATGAAATCTTCAAGGCTTACTTCAACGGGGCTATCCGAGAGTGTAACACGTATTACGATACAACGCGAAGCGGTTTGGATTATTTTTTTTGTTCCAGAAGCCGGTAAGTACTATTCATTGCTTAGAATTAGATTTATTTTCTTTCAAAGTGTATAAAGTTTTTGCTGTGCCTTAACTTTTTTTTTTTTTTCTCGGGACTTGTATTGACATAATGAAAACTTGTTTTTATTCTGCGCTTTGAGAAATTTTTCTAGTTAAAATTAAGCGAATTAGTTAAAAATAATAATGATAATAAGATCAGGAGGCTCTCCCAGGGTTATGGGAGGTCGCTGGGACCTCCAAAACATTTTCCTCATTCTGCAAATTCGAACTGTCGATTCTGAAAATTCATTGACAGTATTCCAATATTTTTTGTGATAAAATTTGTTTGTGAGTTGCTGCAATCTTTCATTCTTTATGCATGTTGAGCATAAGGAGAACCGATTAATAAAAATATATCTTATTCTGGTATTGACGTCACTACATCGTTCCTGCTCTTCGTGCCTAGGGGAATTCCCGTATGACGCAAGACTTCATTCAAATGAGTAATTTTTTGTTGCGCGGAAGAATAATTCAAGTGAGTGTTAGAATATTTTGATAGTTTGTCATTTTCTGTACTCTTAAAAACGCTCTGAACAAGAGTGGAACATTATTCGAGTAGCAATTACTTAAGGATTGTGTGCTATTTATGAATGGACATTCATCGATGTATTATGGAATATTTCATTTAAAAATGAAAAGTAAGTTTTCATTTTTATTTTTTAAGATTTTTTGCGTTTAGCTTCAGGCTTTTAGTTTTGGGACTTGGGGGAAGAGGGGGGGGGGGGGAACCGTTCCCCCTAGATTTTAAATTTACTGCTTTTTATCATGCATTTATGCTTGTAATTTGATGCTTTTTTTCTGTAAAATACATCGAGCACATACCTTTTGCCCCTCCCCCCCAAACTTTGAAATGGTGGTCTAGTTTATATTGTTTAATGAATAAAGGACATGAAAATATCCTTTCAGACTGAAGTTGCACCTGTTACTATTCCAACATGTCACTATTCCTGAATATTAATATTGATACATTCCTTGGCTATTATATACTTTTTGAATGTCAATAATATATAATTTCGAATTCACTGAAATATTTTTTAGCCATTACTTGTGGCACAAACGCTTATTGTACTACCTATGTACGTTCTAAAATGTTTACCACACAAAAAAGGAAGTGCGTACATTGTCAAAAATATCAATTCTAAATATATAGGGCAGCTGCAGTTCATGATATTTTTAAAAACATTTCTGAGATACTTCTGAGTGTTTCGGAATCTACTTTCTGTAATTTTATACAGCATTTCTGTGTACTTCGGAATCTGCTTTCTGTAATTTCAAAAAACATTTCTTAGTATTTTGAAATCCTCTTTGTATAATTTTCAAAAACATTTGAGTGTATATTGTGCCGCTGCGATTTATGAAATTTTCAAAAAGAGTTCTTGAGTATTCCAGAATTCTCTCTGAAATTTTCAAAAACGTTTTCGAACATCTTGGAATCCTTTCTCTGTAACTTTTTTTAATACAAATCTTATGTCGCAGACTTCAATAAGATTAATTAATTTTTTCACAGCTGAGATGAGCGATATTTCATTCCAAAAAGAAAACAAAAAATAAATCAATAAAATACTTTAATAATGGTGTGACAATACAAAATTATTATTATTTTTTTAATCCTCCAGTTTCTTATGTTATAACTCTATTTTTATGAACCTCAACTTTTACAAAAAACAAAACAGCTGGTGGATTAAAAAACAGAATAAAATTCATAAATAATAAAAATTCTGTATTTTTACACAATTATAAAAGTATTTTATTGAATAATTTTTTATTTGCTTTTTAAAATGAATTATTACAAATCTCAGCGGTAAGAAAGAAAAAAACAGAATCATTATAATACAGATGATTATATATAAAAAAAAAAGAGTAACAGAAAAAAGGATTTCGAAACATTTGAAAACATTTCTGAAAATTTCAGAGGTTTCTGAAATATTGAGAAAGCTTTCTGAAATGCTCAGATACCTTTCTGAATATTTCATGAACCGCAGCTGCATGAAATACTCAAAAACGTTTCTGAAAATAACAGAAAGGGGCTTCCGACATATTCAGAAACGTTTTTGAAAATGACGGAAAGAGGTTTCCGACATACTCAGAAACGTTTCCGAACATAACAGAAAGAGGATTCCGACATACTCAGAAACGTTTCTGAAAATAACAGAAAGAGGATTCCGACATACTCAGAAACGTTTCTGAAAATAACAGAAAGAGGATTCCGACATACTCAGAAACGTTTCTGAAAATAACATGAACCGCAGCTGCCCGAAATACTCAGAAACGTTTCCGGATTTTTTTTTACAGTGTACCAGCAGTTGACAATAAAAATTTTAACAGTGTGATTTAGCTGAATTCAGAACAATAACACTAGTGGAGTATTAAATCCTTAATTAAGACCTATATTAGCCTCAAGACCAGCTCAATCGACGGATTTTCAAAAATATTTTCTTTTCATAATTTGATACTTTTTCGTCCATAATGTCATACCACAACGCGAAATGGAACAAATCCCTCTCAATTAGGTCGAAAACAGTGGCCAAAAACAAGTTTTATTTCTGAAACAGCACTAGCCATGATTCTGAAGTTACTGTTTGGAAGATAAAATACATTTTGACTACTAGCTAGCTGGTCATCTCAGCTTCAGCTTTTTGACATTCCATTGTGTAACAAAATATGCGAAGTGGCGACATGGTCGAAAGTTACTACCAAATGACTGTGGTATTACACCTGGACCTTATTTCCAGTTTTCGCACATTTCGAACGAAAAAGACAGTATTTTTGGTTACTCAGCTATTTACGGGAAAGTAAACCGGATTTAATATTGCTCCCGATCTTAAACTCTTGACATCCGCACACTACATAGGAATGTGAGTGTGTGACAAATCAGCCACTTATTACGCCCACAGCAACTACTTGTAAGACGCGAAAATATTTTTCGAAAAATCCCCCGCATTGAATCTGATATCAAAAGTGATTATGTCCACGGTTGCGAAGATAATGTCTCATGACAGAAGACACAATTGCGTAATAGTTTTTATTTTCGATGTCCAAGAATTGATTTCCTATATCTGAGCTTGTATCTGCAGCGCATTACAATAGAATGGATATGTGCTGTCAGGAATATTAATGAAGTAGATGGGGATGGTTGGATTTGATTCCTCTTATTTATCAATCAATCTGGACATGTTGCGATTTAATTGCTTTTTTATTCCGAGTGGATAGTTTCTTTTACAAAAATGGCTTCCATTTCACGACGTTTTCGGCAGCATCAAAAGCCAAAGAAATAGCGCATTAATTATTGGGGTAGGGCTCTTTTACCCTTCTTTCCTTTTCGGCGGGACCTCCTATTTTCCTGTTCCTGTATTTGCTCACATTCACGTAAAAAATAGCTTCCCGTTAGTAACACGTGAGTGACTTCAAATGACGATAAATCGGAGTTAGAAGATCTTAATTAACTGGAATTTCTGCTTATACCATCCTTATTTACTAGTTGTTTGAGTGTATACTATGTATTGATAGATATATGCAGAGCTCAGGATGTTTTCCAAAAAGAAATTAAATACTCCTTGACAATTTCTAGAGGAATGAATATTTTGGGGAGTAAAAATATCAAAAAAACTGAAGACCTACAACAGTGATTTATTCCGTAAAAAAGAAGTAATTTTTTAATGGAAATAAAAAGTAATTCTCTTGTTTTGCTTTTTTTATGATAGTTAACTTGAACTGTTGAATGTCCAGTCTGATTCCTTCTTATTAATGATTTAAAAGAGTGCTTTTTCTTGACATTGCAGACAGAAAAACAGCTATAGAATCATTGTTTCATTTCATTTCATTCTTTTTCTGCAATTGTAACTTTTCTTTAGGATTAGAACGATTTTTTTTTAAGTTTATCTGTCTACTCTGTTATTTATCCAACCTGCAACACGAAGTGGTCAAAATATTTTTTAAACCCTTCATAAATTACTAATGCACAAATAATTGCCTCTTTATCATAATGGAGAATCAATAAAGAAAATTATAACTAACTGAGAGTAATCATTAAATTTATTAAACAAAATTCTAAAGTATTATACTTAATTTGATGTTTTCCCGACGTCGATCGACGTTTCACTTAAACATACAGTAAACTTCCAATTATCCGTTGTCGGATTATCCACAGCTCTTTCGCACTTTTATTTCCTTTCTTTTACAATGATGCTTTGCTGAATGTAGAAAAGTGCGAGTACGTCATTGGTCGTATATTTAGCTTATAAAGCTATTTTTTATACTCAATGCTATCATTTTAAGTAATAATTTAAATGTATGTATTGTGTTATTGACTTTGTTTTAGCTATTTCACACTAATATCGTTTTTACCTATTTTTCAGATTATCCGTGGTATTCGCTTATTCGCGGTCACCGTGCCACCCTATTCCGCGAATAATTGACAGTGTACTGTAGGTTATATTATCAAAAAAAAAGGGGGGGAGAAGAAAAAAAAGAAAGAAACAAATATGATAATTATATTTAAAAAATATATATTTGACGAAAGTTACAGCATTTCACAGCGATTGCGATCTCCATTCCCTTAAAAGTATTTTATTTAGTTCCAAAAAATTGACTTCATAGGAGATAGGAGTACAGTACAGACTTTTTTTTTTTTGAGCGAAGTGAAATTAGAAAGTATTAGGACCCGAAACAGTTATTAATTTTACCCAATAAACAAATAAAATAAATCCCTTGCAATAATAAATATTGCTTTCACTGCCATTCACTTACAACTATACTACTTCTTTCATCATGATAGATGCACAAATTTTAATATTTATAACATTTTGCGTTCTTCGCTGTTGTTTGGAAATTGAAACAAAAATGGATGCTCGTTTTGATGTTTGGCAGAAGTTATGAAATAGCAACCATTGAATTCCAATGCCATAAACATAAAAGTGCATCTTTTGCGAGATCTGAAATAAAATTATGAAAATCCCCAAAACTTCATCGACAGTTTAAGAAATAAAAACTTAATGTTCCGTAACAGACATCTAAATTCAACGTGCAAGTTAATCCAACGTCATTGAATGGCTTCCAATCAATTCGAAAATTCCACAAAATATCTGATAAAATCCATAGGCCCACAACCTCAGACCACCCTCAAATTCAATTACATCTCATATTTATTTACTTACCCGTGGAATAAAAAGCTTCCAACGACAAAAGAAGTCTACCAGATCCCTGGGAAAAAGCAAGATATCAAGCTCAAGAATCGACAAAGCCAACTTTTCTGAAGATAAGCCGTCAGAGGAAACACAAAATGGCTCGTTCCTAAGAAAAACACGGTTCTCCCTTTTTTTGTGTGTGGCCCTGATGTTCCATTTCGGACTCATAAAGCGTGTGATATGCCTATTTTAGTGGGAATAAGGAAAGGTTACATGGGACTCGGTGACTCTTGTGCCCTGTCAATCATCGCACGGGGCTCGGCCGTGTCACCGGTGAACTAATATTTGGACAAGTTAACCCCGCGATGAAATTTCGATTTTCTCCAGGGGTTCCTTTTGTTCATTTCAGGACACAAGGAATGGATATTTCAAGGCAAAGACATGCGTTCTTCTGCTCTTTTGTCCAGAAGGTCTGGAATTGTGATTTTTGCAATGTGATAGGTGGTATGCTAGATAAAAATGAGGGTTTCTTGCTATTTTTTAATTTATAAAGCTAGATTTTTTGAAATAAGTGATGCGAAATATTCTAATGCGTTGACTTTTAAACAAGTATTTCTCAACATCTGTCACGCCCCCACTATTTAATTGCGTTCTTTATTTCATTTATTTTCTTTTTTTCATGTGAAAATATAAGAGCAAATTATAAAATGCTTCCACTTTCAAAGATTATTATTATTTTTTTTTTTTTACATTACCGCTTTCTTTTCTTTTTCTACGCTTTCTTTTCTTTTTGGTCTTACGTGCTATTTTAGGTGTTAACCAAATAAATATCATTTTATGTGCTCACGCCATTTTTATTTTAGGAGTAGTACAAATCATACAAAACCATGAGGGAGGGAATCTGCATTTTAAGAGTATGTCATGCTGTACCTATAGTCCCCGGTTAAACCACGAAGCTGTGGTAGGTACGGGGGACCCTGGAGAGTGTGAAGTGTACCTATAGTCACTGTTCGTACATATCACGTTTTAAGTGCAATGCAATTGTTTTTTTACCAAAAGACATTTTTTTTCTTATTTACCTCTTATTTTATGTCTCTTTTTTTTTCTGGATTATCCGCGATACCCGTGCCACCCAATTTCGCGGATGATCGGGAGTTTACTGTATTCAGTTATTTATTTCTTAGAGTTAGATGATAAATTAACTGTTTGCATCAGGAAAAAAAAAAAAAGCTCAAGAATACTCACAACAACCAGAGGTGTCACTTGATTCTAAATCTGGGGAAAAAAAGTGTAACTGCCGTAACGAGATATGTCTGAATATTTGAAGGGAGGAAGTTGGACAATTTAGCCGTATACGCCCAAAATGTATTCACCGAAATGTCGCGTTCTAAAATGTCACCGGTCCAAAATAGCGCGACATTTTGACCCAAAACCAATTTAGCATAGAGTTAGTTCGTATGTGCTAGCAGTCGTTGACTAATACTCACAGAAAAAGTTGCATCTCCACCAAATGCATGCACATTGCATGGATGTCGATTTTTTTTTTCTTTTCCTTAAATAAATGTAACTTGTTGACTAGGATAAATAGCCTTGGTTTTTAAAACTATCGTATATTTTCCTTTTCTTAGGAATTTGACCCCTTTGCAAAAAAAAAAAAAAAAAATCTACTGATATTCTTCGGTCTTATCATGGTGTACTGAAATTGATTTTAGCTACCAGTTTAAAGGCAATCTCCGCTTTGATGAGAGCCCATCTGCTACCCCACTAGCTTTTTTATCACTGCTCTGGACTAATGCGTTTCAAGAACTTCCGGATGTCTTAACCGGGCTGTCGTTATACGCTTGTAGTTCAGCTTTAACCCTGGCTGGAGGACGATAACTTACAGCTTACTAACGCCATCAGTTTTGATATTCTTTTCTGGTGGGCTAGTTACTAATTTCGGATTGCATCTGAACTTTGTGGACTGCATTTTGATGATTTTTGTATGATTTTTGCTTTGAAAGATTTTTTTTTTTTACTTAATTCTCAACTGTGAGGGTCTATTTGTGTCAGACATTAAATTATATGTTTTCAAGAATGTTGAGTAAACGTTGTAGCAAGTAGTGGCGGCAATTGGGGCAAAAAAGTGAGGTGGCAAAAATTTTTTTTTTGGAAGCTGTGATTTCAGGTTATCTTTTGATTGCGTGAAGGAGAGTCTTCATTCTCTTCCATAAATGCTTCGGAATTGTAGTTTTAAAAACGCAGATTTAGTATAGTTTTGCCAGCAATTGGGGAATGGGGAGGAGATTAGAGGGCTCCATCGATGGGCTTTCTCCCGGGAATTCTTCGAAGCTGAAGTCTTAATGTTTTTTCTTTGGGGAGGGGGGGGGGGGAGGCTGTGCTTGGGGACGTGAAAGTGCGGGTAAGATGGACCTCTTTCTCTAAAAATTTTTAAATTTTAGTTTGAAAATGACAATTTTGGCCATTTTGCACAAATTTTGGAGTTTGAGGTCTTTCACGAAAACTTTGCGAAATTATAGCATTAAAAAAGCTACTTTATGCTACTTTTGAGTGACTTAAAGAGGATGAAAGGAGTTTGGATGTCCTCCCCCATACATTTTTTAGCTGATGAAGTCTTAAAAATTCAAATTTGCGCTTTCTTTAGTGATTTTAAAAGACAATTCGGGGGACTTTTCCAAATCGAGAGATTTTTTTCCAAATTGAACTTTTAAAAACGCAATTTTATGCTATGTTTATTGGTGTAAGGAAAATAAGTCTTTTTTCTAGAAAAGATACAGGTACTTAAACTGGAATTTTAATAACGCAAGTTTTTGCCTCTTCTGAACATAGAGGAAAGAAGGTGTATTCGGGAATTTTTTTTGAAATTGGAGCCTAAAATTGTAATTTTGAGCTGTCTTTGGTGACTTTAGAATTCGGCGGATCTCTCTGGAAATTTTTTTCTTAAAAATACTTAGGCGATTTTGAATGTTGGACAAAGTGAGGCGGGGGGGGGGGAGCAGTCGCTCCCTCTTGCCCGCAAATCGCCGCCATTGGTAGCAAGCAGGGCTGCGGAGTCGGAGGAAAAGTGAGCGAAATGATTCCAAGAATTTCAAAGCTTAGGACTCCTTTTCCTTTTCCTTAAAATCAGGCATATTCCAACTCCGCAGCACTGGCCGAGTTGAGAACTCTGAATTGAAAATCACCAGCTCTTACTCTTGAAATTCTAAAGCTTTCGATTCCAACTCTGGCTACACTGTTAAAACTACAGGTTGCATGTGGTACTTTTAAGGGAAGAAAGTTGTAACACCAGCGGCACCCCCTGAGGGTGCCCCCTGACTCCCTATGGCACCCTTGAAGATGATATTAGGCTCCCTATGTCATCTTAATTTGCCGTGAGTCACCCATTGGATGCCATAAGGTACCCATAGTGTGCCACTTGGCTCCACCTTCAAGAGTGCCATAGGGAGTAACGTGGCACCCTTCAGGGGGTCCCGTTTGTGCTGCAACTTTTCACCCTTAAAGGTGCCACATTCAACCTGTAGTTTTAACAGTGTACTTTACTCCCAAATCAGCCCGACTCCGCGATCATGTATCATGGTTGCAGTTACTTTAAAAAAATAAAGCAAGGGTTTGAATAATATGCTGAGTGTAAAAAATATAACTTCCACTTCCAGTTCCGCAATCACTCAATAAGCATGGATTGATCCCGTAACTATACCTTAGTAAATTCAATACTTTACATTCTTCTTATTAAAAAAAGAAAAATATCCTCGGAATAAAATTGGAATTCATTTATTCGACATAAAATCACACATAAACCTCATCTTGGCAGCAATGAATCGCATTTCAATAGATATTAATCATTCGAGGGTGTTGCTGGGTGTATGGAGCCCAGCTGATCCGTTGCAGCGTTGGGGTGAGCGCGAACCGGCAGGGGTCGTTCCGCCCCTCATTCTCCGCTCTGTCCCCTGTGCAAACAAACACCTTTCACGCCTCTTTCTGCCCTTTCTCCGGCTCCGGGGGTGAATCGTATAATATGTGTCGCAGGTGACCGCTGTTGACATTTTCAGTCTTTGGGCGACAATGCCCCATCGCACAATGGGAGTTGTAACCATTTTTCTGGAAACGGCACTGGCCACAAGTTCGCCAAGAATTTCTATTTGGTTTGTGCCATCGCATATTTCGGATTGTGCCTTTTCTGACTTAAGTCGCGAACTTTATCGAGATGCTGATAAAAAAAGAGTATTTTTTTTTAAATGTGGGAGGGTAATATAAGAATGGTAGCTTTGTGCATGTTGCGTCTTATGCTGTAATGCAATGCATCACGTTCTGTATGCGGGGAATGCGTGTAATTGAAGAAGTCAATAAATTTTCTGACATTTTGTTCTCAAATCCTTATTTCAGTTTGTAAGTAACTTATGTGCTTTTCGGAGGAGCAAGTAAAGAATTATTTGTTGATTCAAAACTTCTTGCTACCAGTATTGAAGAATAGAAGAGAGAATATTTGCGGTACAGTTTTTTTGTGTGTGTGTGTGGGGGGGGGGGGGAGTTATTAACTTAAAAAATTTCATATTTGTATTGTTATTAGTACTATAACGTTATTTTTTAAAGTTCAACGAGGGAGCTTTTCGTTTTCAGCAATAACACTTATTAAATACACTGAACCTCAGCGAACTCTTTTTTTTTTTAATTTAACTGATAATGAGTAAATTTTATAAATGTTATCTCCCCATGAAAATTAATAATTTTTAATGCACAGGATTCCCCCTAACCCCAACGTATATAACTTTCGGTTAGGGAGAGCTTAAAAGTTATTCTTGCGTATAAGAAATATATACTACTTTGCATTTCGCCAGTTTTCTTTTCTTTTTTTTTTTTTTTTTTTTGTCAATTATCTTTGCTTTTAAAGGTTAAATATTTTATCTCTTTAGTTATTTACTTATTTTTCTTAAAATAGTTTGATCTAAAATATTTTATCATCTATGAATACGTTTCTCACAATAAAATGGCTTTGTTGCAGATTTATATGAAATGTATCATTTAAACTAGTAAACATATTTTAAATTTGGAGAAGATCTCCTGATTTTTTTTTAAATAAACTATGCGCCACAGGTGAGTTTCTTTTGGAGATTACTTTTCTTTTCTTTCTTTCTTACTTTCTTCTTCTACTTTTTTTTAATTTTAAATTTCTACATTCCCATAATTATTTCGTTGCTTTGAACTCAATTTCAAGTAAATATGAAAAGTTTTATGAGAAAGCAATTATGTTTCTTATTTCATTTGTATTCTTCTCAAAAAAAAAATGTGAGTACAGTTATGTGTTTAAGACATTAATATTCATTTATTTTTTACAATTTTCAACTTTTTTGCTTCTTTCGCTAGCTTTCAAACTAACATTAAGTTTAAACAAAAGGAGATCAGATCTGTGTATTTATGAGCATTTATGACATTTATTTTTTATTTTTTATCGCTTTTGGAAAAGTCATTATTTTATACAATCCATTTTTGCTGCCATCGAACTTAAACTTATAATGCCAATTTAAATACTTTACAAAAACCTTGGTCTTCTGACGTAAAATTAAAAGCTTATCAGTTAAACATACTATTAAATAATATCTTAAGAAAAAAATAAAAGAGAAAAAAAACTTCAAAATAAAATTTAGTTTCAGGTGTTTTTTTTTTTTTTAACTGCAGATTTCTGAAACAAGATAATTTGCTAAAGCAAATACACTTTTTAAATTTATGTTGTTCTTATTACAGTAGTTTAAATATTCATGTAATATTATAGACTTTGTAACCAAAAAAGGATGTTTCCATTTATGGCATCTTGAAACATTACTTTTTCATGTAAAAATCATTTACTAGACATTTAGGGTACAATTTAAAATTTTAGAATTTGATAAATGAGGAAAAAAGAAATAGAAATAGAGTCGAACTCGCTTATAACGAACACGAAGGGACCGTAACATGTTGCTCGTTAAATCAGAGTGCTCGTAATGAACGGGTCCTTGTGGCCGGCGTGTAAACAGAAGGTGTGGGGACTTGGGAGGCCAAATAATTGAGTTTACTTACAATTTAATTAATACTTAATTTAATTACATCAATTAATTAAATTAAATACGGTTCTTTATTTAATGTTTTTACTGTAAACAATCAGTCCCACCTGTTATACCGGATTTTTGAACTCTCCCTATTGACACTTGAATGCTGGTGGAATTTTTCATACTAAATTATTGAACCGCAGGGAAAAAAAAAATGAAGATAAGACATGAATTTGGCTAGAAAGATAAGAAAAAAAGACTGCGAGACAGAAAAAATTGCTCGTTAAAACCGGGTCTTGCTCGTTAAAAACGAATTCTGTCCCATAGACTTAACATTGATCTAACCAAATATTCTCGATCTCTCTCGTTATATCCGAGCTCGTTATAAACGAGTTCGACTGTATTAGTTTAAATGATCGAATACTTAAAGTGCAAAATCAATATTTGTCTTAAAATGCTCATTTTTAAAAAGTAACTTTCCGAGATAAATCTTTCTTGGTTTGGGAGCGCGGAATAGCATTAACCTCGTTATGCAGATCAACTCATCTTCAAGTAATCAAACCAAAATCTTTTCCCTCTTACTTCTATAGTTGAAACATATAGTTATCCTCCTCCCTAGAGTTTGCTTTTGGGTCAAAAGAAAGCATTTTTTCACCGATCCGTTAGACACGGCATATTTTAACTTAGACGCTATTATCGTGACTATAGTATGAAATCAGACAGTCGTTTATGATGTTGGCCTAAGTGCAGTGGCGTACTCAGTGGGTGTGCTGATAGGGCTGCAGCCCCCTCCGAAAATTTTCAAATTTAAGCTGAAAGCGTTTATTTATTTTGATTTGTATATTTTTCTTTTCTTGCTGAAATCAAGACATAAGAATATTTCTTTTGAAAAGAAAATTAAGTAGGGGGCAAAATTTAAAAAAAAAAGGGGGGGGAAGCAAATTCCTTCTTCTTTTTCCTTATCTGTCCATTTTACTGTATGCGACTTGCATGGTTATCTTATAATTAAACTTTGTTGACATTTACTCCAAATATGTTTTAGACACACCGATTAATGCTTGTTCGTTCATCTAATTCTATTGAATAAATTTCAACAAATGGGTGATTAAGAATCAATATTAGGAATATAGTAAAATAAATGGCAAAATTAATGTTATTGAAGCTTAAATTTGAAAAAAATATTGCATGCACTTGTTAAGACCTTCTTCAATAAAGAAAATTTCTCAAATTTCAATTTTATCATTTTCTATTTTCATCAAAACTCTTTACTTTTCAACAATAATTCTAATGATAAAAATATTTTTAAATGATGTCTTTTTGTCATCTGAAATTAGCATTGATATCAAAAATTCGAAACATTTTTTTAGCTACATTTTATGAGGTGCCCCGCCCCCTCCACTCAAAGAGTGTCGACTCCCCCCCCCCCCCCCCCCAAATGATTTGCCTGCGTACGCCGCTGCCTAAGTGGTTAGTTGAATTAGATAGCTAGTTCATGGTTCAGATTCGAAATGCACACTCTCGTAAAATGGAATGCGTGACTGCATGGAACCGGGGCAAGTATTTCATTCCCCCCCCATCCACCCCCTACCATATTTAAAAATTATTTTGACTGCCAGAAGAAAAAAAATATCATAAAATTACATAATGAAGATGCTATTCAAATATCTGGGTAAATATAAGTTAATGTATTTATGAAAGTAAAACCGCACAGCATTTTCTTATTAACTAGAAAAAATGTCTTCTTTTTTTAGTTAAGCTAGTGCTTTTTTTTTAAATGATGACCATAAAAAGTAACCACGTTGTGATGAACACATGATAATATTTCTCAATTTTCTTAATGTTTTATCCCGAATTAGAAAAACGAACTTTTCAAACACACACACACACGTTTGAGGCTAGTTTCAGATAAAACAATGCCCTTGCGCCGCTTCCCTCTGTAGTAATCAGTACTAAAAATGCATGGTCGAAGAAGTAGACGGAAAAAAAGATGACGAGTCTGTCTATACTCAGACTTCAGGACCATAAATGTGAAAAGAAGTATGGATACGTGAGTTCGAGGATTAAAAGACAAGCAGGGTCGCCTAAACAATAGTGCACTGTAAGAAATGAATGCTGTTTTTACAGTATAAAACAGCTAATTTTATAGTAATAAACTGTAAAAATTGCTAATTTTACAGTAATAAACTGTAAAATTGCCAACTTTATAGTACTAAACTAAAATTGCTAATTTTACAGAAGTAAACTGCAAAATTGCTAATTTTAGCTTATTACCGTGCATTTTACAGTTTTAAACTGGGACCTCTGCGGCAAATATTATACTGTTGGTTTTACAGTATAACGCATCTAAATTTTACAGAAATAAACTATAAAATTGATTACTTTACAGTAATAAACTGTAAAATTGCTGGTTTTACAGTTTATTACTGTGCATTTTACAGCTTTAAATTATAAGATCGTCTGACAGAATTATACTGTAAAAACAACAGTTCATTTTTCGCAGTGTGGTCTAAACCGAGCCTAATAATGAAATATGTATTATCTTCAATTTTTAAATTGAGAAGCAATTATCTAAAAACTATAAATTTCACTATCTAAAAGCTAAAACCGATTCTTAGAAAATGAAAATATAGCTTCCAATGAAAAATTCTATATTTATAGAACAAATTTAAAAAAAGAAAAAAAAAAACTTTTGAAAATTATTTTCTGATAGTAGCACTTATTTCAACAGCATGAAATTATTTGCTTTGATTCCAGACATTTTTATTCATTTCTTCTCAAAACTGTATCTAATCGGTATTCAATATAATTGCCGATTATCTTGTTTACTTGATTTGTAACAAAACATGTTGGCTGCGCTCACATGCGTAACGATCTACTTTTGGTTTAATCTTTCTAAAACTGTTTCGCTTTCCTTTATTTCTTTTTTTCCCTGTCTTAATTTCTGAGGTTTTCATTTCGCTATTTGTTTTCTTGCTGTTTGACAAAATTTAAGCTCTGCATAATTTATTGACTAAAATTAATCAATCGATCAAGCTAAATCAAAAAGAAAAAAAAAATCTGAATGCTCTTGTGGGCATGTTCTGTGGGCATGTTTGTGGGCTCTGTTAATGTGTTTTGACAATGCATTTATTTTATTTATTTATTCATTTGTTAAAAATACTTATGATAAATGTATATGTAAAATTAACAGGGGTAGCGAGCTCAACCAGCAAGGGGTAGCGCCCTCCAGTATATACTTATATTTATGGTTTTTTAAACGGAGTTTCAATATTCAAGTCTTGTGTAATAATATGCTCCCAGGTACTAAAATTTAAATATTAGTTTCAGAATTTTTTCGCACCCCTTTCTCGTCAAATTTTCTTATAGTAAATTGAAAAAGAAACCCAAATAATTTTTGTTTATAGAAGGGCGAAAAATTTACACCAGAAAAGAGTGTTTTAGGGAACAAAGTTTGATATCAACATTTATGAAAAAAGAAAAACAACAAAGTAATAACCAGATACAAATTAATATATTTATAGTGGAAAAATTTTAACTTCAAAACCTCCTTTTAAGCAGTTCATTTTTACAAGAATTGAATGTGTAAACTCAACACAAAAACTAGAAATATAAATACATATTACTGCTGTATTATACATTCAATTTCATTTTCAATCTTAATTATATTTATAAATAACTTGAGAAAATAACATGAAAAGATTTGCGATGGGACTCGTATGCAACTTGCGACGCTTCTACGATTTATTATCATTATTGCTATATTTACTTCATTTATTTTAGAAGGTGAACAAATTTTCCTATATGGGGCTTATGCGATAAAGGAAATTTCTCAACTTTTACATCGAAAAATAAATCCAACTAATTGTGAAAACTTAAAACTTACAAAGAAAAAAAAAAAGAAAAAAGACAGTTTTTGATTATTTGAAAAATATTTTAGGGAGGAATGCTTAATATGTACAATTTAGAGAAAAGTAGAATCAGAGGGGATTCAGTTGTTTACATTTATCAAAATGAAAGATGTTATAGGGTTAGATTTTTGCATGGAAAGCAGGAAAAGGGGTCATTGTTTTAAGCTGTTAAAAGCTCAGACTAACCTTGGAAGTCAGTTAAAATTACTATTTTAGCAGGGTAGTGGGAACTTGGAACAATTTAACGGAAGATTCGATAAGGAACAAGGGAGTAGATAGCTTTAAGACGGCCATTGGGAACTATAATTTTACTAGGACCAGTCTAGCTGAGCTCAGAGCCTGTTGTTGGTTGTCTCATTTTGCATTTGAACATACCTCCCTCCCCCAAAAGCTTCGTCCTTGCTATAAATGTCATTATTTTTACTTTTCCTTCTTCTAACCCTTTAGAGGAATGTCAATAATTAATAGAATGCTCCCTTTCCAGACCAAATCAAAATGATGACTATTAAGGTGTTGAAAACTGAAAAAAAATGTAAGGGGAGCTAATTGCAAAAAGCTAGGGGAGAAAATGGTGGTCATATTTGGATTTATAAGGTAATTTTACTTTAGAATCAGCAGGAATGGTTTCAGAAGCATTTTTCACGTCGCTCAGTGTAGTTAATGTTTTTGTAACGAAAATTTTAACTGTAACCTTTAATGATCCTTATTTTTGAGCACCATGCAGGGCACCTAAATATTGCATAGGAGCGAAAAAAATTTAACAAAAATATTGAACATCATTTTTTGCATCAGTTAATTAAACAAAATAAATAAATAAATAATTCTTTTAGCTTCAAAAAAAAAGTAATAATGAATTTTTCCTAGAAAAATCATAAACTTCAATACCCATACGAGATACCTAAATATTTTTTGATTTGAAGAAAAGTTTTCGTGTTATGTGTGGGAATGTAAGAGCAATTTTTTATCGATTTCAAATTTTGAATTTTCATAAAAAGGTTTTTTTATACACCCAACTGAATATTTCCAGCGGAAGACAGTTGCTGGTCTTGCCCTCTCATGTAAGCACAAAATTGAAGGTTGTTGAGAATCAGAAAACACATGGCATGAGTTTGAAATCTCTAGAAACTGCAATAAAAGAACCGAAACAAGCACAGACCAAGTTGAAAACAAAGAGCAAAGCCCCAGAAATGAGCTTAACTGATAGCTAAATCGGATTATCTACGCTAAGCGGTTCGCAGGTTACAAATGTTCCATAAATGTTCAGAATTGTACAGTTCCATCCGTTTTTCCTCCACTAGGTTAAAAAAAGATTGTGTTCTGACTATGTAAATAAATTCATAGAGACACATATGCATAAAAGTTGTTGAACTGTAAATGTCATTTTCCTGACTAATCACATTGTGCTTGGACTTCCTTCAAAATTTCATTGCATTTTTTTGAAGTATTCAGTTGCAGTTGAAGTCAGTGAAGAGGAAAATTGAAAAGTGGAAGTTTAAGTGCTTTCATTTTCCGCGAATTGTAACTGAGGGCAAAGGAAACTCCAAGGACGTGTTTGTTTCTTCTTACGGGAAAACTACTGACAGAATTATCGGAATTGAGCAAGACAAATTAAGTCAAAATTGGTTTTGCCATGTCAAAGCGAAATAAATAATGAATGCAGTTAACGTGCTGTGAATAAGGCATTTTTTGAGATGTAATTTTAACAGAAATAGTTTCGTTTTCCTAAAAGTTTACTTAACTCTGATTTGTGGCAACTTTTCTTCTTTGAAAGGCTAAAAACATCGGAAATGAAGTCTTAACATTTCCGCACTTTCCCTTCAATTTTTTATTCGTTCCAATTCCTCATGTCTTTATTAAATTTTCTGGTTGTAAACTACCAAATACCCCGGCTGTTAAACTGATTATTATTATTCTGAAAATGATGCATCATGATGGAGCTTGGGCAAAAATGAAATAAAAAACACTTTATTGTTTTAAAAACAAAGCCATTGAGCTCTGCCTAGGAAAAACATAATAAATATAATATTTAACCGAATATTAATAAATTTCATCATTTTTAATCTCTTTTTTGGGAAAGCAAGTAGCTTTTAGTATTTTTTAAATAAGTAATTAGATGAGTCTCAGAAAATGATTTACTAAGAGATATTCTGTGAGCCACAATGAAACAGCTAAATAAATTGAATGTTTCACTCTAAATTGAAATAAAATAAGACAAAACCGCGAAAGTTGCAAATCGCGAAAAGTTGCATGAAAATTCAGCACTTTTCAGTCATTGTGATTTTTTTTCCAAATTATCATTACTGCCAATACTACTTCTTTAGCAGTTTTAGATTAAAATTGCTAAGGGTTGCTGTTTGATCAAACGAAAACCAATGCGCTAACAATTTTGTGGGCACCATCTTTTACCTTTGAATTATTATTACTTTTTGAGAGCTTGTAACAGCCCATACCAGTTCTTTTCATACTTTCATTTCATCGGGAACCAAATGAGCAAGCTTATATAATAAAGTTCAAGTAGAAAAATGACAAAAAAAAAAAGAAAAAAGGAAAAGAAAAGAGAAGAAAAATAAATAAATAAAAGGAAAAAGAAAAACAGAAAGAAAGTAAGGAGAAAAATCGAAAGAAAGAGAAGAATAACGAAAAAGTTAGATACTGCTGTTTGCACTGTACTAGCCCAGTGCAGTGTTGCGACGCAGCTTACGATGTCCTTTGTAGACTTGAAAATAAATTAATAAAGCCGGTTATAGAAGTTGTAGAAAGCTTATCGAGAGTGATAAATGATTTAAAATATCTGAGGTCTACTTAATTTTCAATTTAAAAGACAAGGCTTAACCCTAGGTATATATCGTAGGCTACAATGGCATTTAAAAGCATTTTGTAGGTTTTCGGCACGAATATTTCCAGCTACAGCGTTTTACCGTTTCAGATAAATAATAATTAATTTATTAATTAATATTATTAAGATAAATTTTCCTTTAAAAATACATAAAAACAACACATTTAAGATTAGTCACTAATATAAAAATATTTTAATTTAAATTAAAATTTTTGTGGAAAACTTTTTTATGATTGTCAATTTTTAATATGCTGTTTTTGTCTTATTTCTAAAATTTCTATTTTCATCGAAAACTTCTCTTTACCAGATTATTTTCCCCAAGTCTGAAATTCATTATGAGTTTGCCATTTTTCAAACAGTATTTTTTATTTGAGGTTGCAGTTTTTTTTCGGCAAAGATATAAAAAAATATATCATTTTTCCGTTTAATAATACACTGTAAAAATTGACTGTTGTTTTTACAGTATAATGCACCTAATTTTATAGTATTAACTGTAAAAATTGCTTATTTTACAGTAATAAACTGTGAAATTTCTAATTTTACAATGATAAACTGTTAAATTGCAAATTTGGTAGTAGTAAACTGTAAAATTGCTAATTTTAGTTTTAAACTGGAAACTCTGCTGCTAGTATTATACTGTTGTTTTTACAGTATAATACAGCTAACTTTGCGGTAATAAATTGTAAAATTGCGGTAATAAATTGTAAAAGTGCTGTTTTACAGTAATAAACTGTAAAGTTGCTAATTTTGCAGTTTATTACTGCGAATTTTACAGTTTTAAAATAGAACCTCTGTTGCCAGCATTATACTGTAAAAACAACAGTTTATTTTTTGCAGTGCAGATAACATCTCAAACCCATCAACGTTTCTGCTGCATTTAAACGTTTCTAAAGTAACATTTTCACCCGCATATTTTCCCCAGACCGCTTTTGGACGCGCTTCAGTTGCTGCTGGAAAGAAAGAGGGAAAAATAAATACATTTTTCCGACAAACTTCATCAAATGAAGATGAGCTGCGGTTTGGGAACAAAATGCTCTGGAGTAGGTTCCCTTCATAGATCATTGTGAAATACTTTAGTGAAGCATAAGCTTCTTACCGAGCTTTACTTAGCGGATAACATGGAGCACGACCCCTAAATCGATAAATCCCTTAAGAATACAAAAAGATTTGAACCTTTTTTACAAGAGATTTGCGGTTTTATCTGATGATTCTGCATCTTATATCTGACAAAATACTGAATGTTTGGAAACGTACAATAATTCAATGCTATAAACATTCTGAATTTGTGCTTATTGTAAATAGTCGCATTTGTTTTCGGGTTCTTAAGAGTAAGTCATTTCAATCGATTTCTGTTTTGTAAATCCAACTACGCTAACAAAATAATGAAACATCTTGTTTAAATATTGCTAAGTTGTTATCATTTTGACAGTTGATTGTTGGCATTTTTGAAAAGGTGTGTTTCATTATTCCCGCTCATATTTTTATGAATCATGAACAAGAAAGTTTGCTATTTTTTTAAGAGTTGCTGGAAAAAAAATGTAATCAGATCAATGCATGAAAGCGAAAGAAAATATAAGAAAAAGTTTATCCAAAACTAACGAGCCAGCTTTATTTATACGCATTTTCTTAAGTGTTCGTTACAAACTTTTGCACTCTATATTATTTCTTGTCTTCCTTTTCTGAACTGTTAAAACACTTTTTGCCCTTTCCTGTTTTCTTCTTTTTTTTTTTTTTCAAAAAAAAGAGAGAGAGAGAGAAGGAGAGTTTTTATTTATTTATTTATTTATTTATTTATTTATTTTATTTTATTCTTTCAAAAGAAAAGATTTTTTTTTTTAAATTGCATCAAACTTCTTTGTGCATTTTTTTCTCTACACTAGATGCTAGTAAATTCCAACTATCAAATGGTCGAGATTATAATAAATCTGTAAAAATTTAAAAAAATAATTTCAAAATGCATGAACATTATGGATGACAACATGAAAAAAAATTAACATAAAATTGAGTTTCGGGTACAACAAAAATATACACAGCAGAAAATTTTCCTATTATAGAGCAAAAAAGAGAAGGAATTTCAAAAGAAACAGTATTCACGTGTGTATAAAAGGGAATAAATTACGATTTTTAAATCATTGTCAAATAAAGCACAACAAATAAATAAATGAAATGAAAACTATAAAATTAGCCAAGAATTGGATAAAATATTACTCAATAACTACCTGTATTCACTGAGCTGTATAACTAACTGTGTTATCTGTCATAATGTCGATATCCCAGTCGGTAGTCTCAGCGGATTTTGCTCACGTATCTGACAATTTCTAAAATGAAGAGAAGTAAAATGGATTAAATGCAATGATCATGTAAAATTTCAAATTAAACTCATATGGTGATCAGGGCCTGATTAAAGCAGTCTTACAGATCCACGGACGGAACGTGGGTACCATAATTTTAGGGGATCAAAATAGGGTAGATTTCTTTCTTTTTTTTCCTCGTTCGGAAACTACTATTTTTAAACAGTGGATATTCTTGCTAGAGGGGCACCAAATTTTTTCAGGACCAGGGCATTATATTGGCTTGATCGGGCTATGGGTGAATTCATGTGCTATATACGTTGATCAAACTACGTCTATAATAGAAGAAAACTCATTTTATTTTCACATGTCACACATCTTATACATAAATTATTGATTTAATTTATTTTATTTATTTATTTATTTTTTTTTTTATAATACTCCTAGCAAGGTTCTGATCCGTGATGGAGACGAATTTGCTACGAAATTTGTACTAGAATCTTTTTATCGTCTGTAATCTATTTCATTTTATGTACAAAAAAAAAAAAAAAAGCGTTTTTATGTTAAAATTGAAACGTAAATGAGTGCTTTTATCTTGAGCATCAATATTTCTCACATCCCCTGTTTTTTAAAAAAATAAAGGAAAAAATTAAGGCAACTACGATTTGTTAAAAACCGATCGCAATTTGTAATTGCAAAGACAAATAATTCCATGGAAAGAAATAAAGATAATAAAATGCGATTTTTTTTTGTGCCAAGAAGAAAAACAAAATCAAAATGATGCTGAAAACGCGTGTCATGAATATGATTGAAAAGTGTCGGATTTCAATTTGAAAGGCAAGCTATAATTTATAAGTTTAACGTATGGTTTTGCGTTGATAACAGCTGTTTCTCACATTTGCAAAATTAAAAGAAAAGGCGATTAGATGAAAAACGTGCCTGCAAAATGTAAAGGCACTATTATATGTATGTACTGTACGTGCCACGGGGAAAAAAAAGACTGATGATAAAATACGAGTTTTGTGCCAAAAAGGCAAGAAAAATTCGCTCAAAGTGATGTTTATAAATGCATGTCATGTCTTCGACTGTCAAGCATCCGATTTCAATATGAGATGCAACAAGGGTAAGAACGATTTTAATTGAGGATAATCATTTCCAGGATGTTAAGGCGTATATATAGATCCAGTCTCATTCAATTCAAAGAATAATTTAATCATTTTAATTACACAAACTACTCGACAAACTCGTTTTCCTCCTGGTCGGGGTAATTGGTAAACATAGCTGGCATCGATATATTAACTCCTGCTCTGCAAATCGTTACTAATCCGATCCTCTTCCTCGAGTCTAATCCCAGTCATGGGTGATGGACGAGACTCTCCTTGTTTGTCAATCACCCACGAAAGAGGCTCACCGAGCTCACCGTATCCAGAAGCCAGGCAACGATGTAGGTAAAATGGACGTAATGACACCAAGACAATCCGTCTTCCGCCTTAATTCGGACAAAACCACTCATCACTAGCCTAAGCCTCGGCCATCCCTCTGTGTCACCGCCAACCACAAATTTCAACTTGGGATTTATAGCGGCCGCAACGCCACACGAATACCTAATCGTCTGCCGTGTGTTCCTTGGCCGGCAGTCCCTCCTCCCCACTTATTCGGTTCCATTTATTCCCTCGTCTGATCATTTAATTGTTTCTGCGACTAGCCCACCATTGTAGAAGTGGATTCGTATCGGAGGAAATTGCATGGTGCCCGACGTGGGAAACACTTTTCAACACCGATTATTAATTATGCGGTGGATGGTGTATGAATTCAAAAGTTCAGTTCGATACCTAGATGGGAGAAGACATTGAAAAGAGAAACATTGTTTCTTTAGAGTTTGAGGACCGCACACTGCGAAAAATAAACTGCTGCTTTCATAGTATAATACTGGCAGCAGAGGTTCAAGTTTGAAACTGTGCAACGCACAGTAAGAAACTGTAAACTTAGCAGTAATACATATATATTACTGCTAATTTTGCAGTTTTAAACTGGAACCTCGGCTTTCAGTATTTTCTGTAAAAACAACAGTTTATTTTTTGCTGTATGCAGTAGTTTTGAAATAGAAAAGGAAAAAAATGTTTCGAAATTTTGGGAAAATTAGCACTTTCTGCATGATTCATTCTGACTTGAAAATAATAGTCATGACCGTATCTGCATTTTAGAAATTTCTTTTCAAGTATCGGAATAAATAAAGCAAACTTCGTGAGAGCATATGATAGTGAATACGTGGCCTGATGAAAGTTCCTGGCGTACGAAAACCTTGGGGATGGTACTGATCATAGGCGGACTTGGGCCGCAAATTCTGGGGCTGCAAGAAATCGGGGGAGGGGGGCTGATTCCCAGGACAACAAGCCAGTGGCGCAACCAGAAAACAGTTTTAAGAAGGGTTTGAACAAACCCAGGGTTTTGATGAAAAACCCGGACTTTTTCGGGCTTTTTCTAGAGTCATTTTCAAATCATTCTCTATTCAAACATTGTATACCAAACTACTGCTTGCTACGTAAAATTTTTAAAGAGTGGGAGAGTCATGAAGAGGGAGGGCCACTGTAACCCCCTAAAGAATTTTTTATTTGGAAAAAGTATTGCTATATTGATTTTTTAAAATTAATATAATGATATTTTAAGTTGATATTCAATTGAATTTATGGATTTAGATAGTTCCTGTTTATTTTTATCTTCTAAATATTCAAGTAAATAAATAAATAACTGAAATTCATCTGCACAGTTTTATTTCTAATATTTACTAAATTGTTCAGAAAGGAAGATGCATTTCTCTGGACCACATATTGACCAAGACTAAATATCATAACAAACTAAATAATACAACTAAACTGATCCATACCAATTTCTAAATTTGGTATTGATCAGAATATTTGTAATGTTTAGTTTGTTCCTGAAATAAATGTTTTCAATATGCAGTAAATTGTGAAAAAAAAAAATACCCACTTCACCGATATAATGTGTCATTTCAAGTGGGATTACCCGAAAAATCTCGGGTGAGTTTTTTTCGGGCTGTGTCCACGTTGGCGAATCCTGCCTTTAGTTTTTTCTTCATTTGATAGGCAGGATTGGCGGATTATCCTTAGGAAAATTTTTGATATTGTAATCCTGAAAATGCAGTTTTAGACGGCCGCTGGTGCTGTGAAGGGAAAGAAAAGTTCACACGAGCTTCCACATAGAATTCTAGAAATTGAAGTGATAAGAACGCGATTATAGGCGATATTTGTTGACGCTCATTTAAGGGATAGGGCTTAGCTTAAGGACTGTCCCTGATCAAATTTCTGCAAAATAGAGCAAAATTGATCGCCTTTCCCGCAACTTTTCGAAGTTGAAGTTCCAAAAACACAACTGTAGACAAACTTTGATGATGTTACGAGAGAGGCGGTTTGGTTCTCTCTCCAGGAAACGTCTCGAAAAGAAGTTCTAAAAAACGAAGTCTTACAGCAATATATTCAGTAATGTTAGGAGGAGAGGTTTAAAGGCTTTTCCGCCTTAATTTTTTTCAAACATTAGTTTTTTTCATTTTCAGATTTCATACGGAAGCGTCACCTCGCATAATTTAAAGAGAACGGGGTGCTATACGTCTCATCCAATTGTCGTTCTAAAAACATCATTTTATCATCATAGACGTCTTGGATGATATTAGAGAAAAGGATATTGAAAAGCTTGCCCAATTTTTTTCAGAAATTTTGGTCCTAAAAACGCGATGTAGACCATATCTAGTAACAATAGGGATTCGGCAATTCTTAACATTTGAAACTCCGGAAATGTCTTAAAAGCGATACGAAGTTAGGGGGCAAAAAAAGTTACGAGGGGCTCCGATTATATTTTTAGAATTCAAGTCCTAACTTGATTGTAAGATTGTCGCGATGTATTTTTTGAAAAACAAATACCCCCCTCACCATATCTGCCAATTCTTCAATTTTTCATAGTTTAAGTTCCAAAAACGCAATGTTAGACAATTTTTTGATGCGGTTATTCGAGGGGGTTATGGGGCTCTACCCTGAAAATTTTCGAAATTGAAGTTCCAAAAACGAAGTTCTTATGTGCAATATTCCATTGTATTAGAAGGAAGATTTAAGACTACTGTCTTCAATCTTCCATTGGCGGCAAGAAGACTTGAAACCCTAAGCATATCAATTCTTAGGATTTCAAAGCCTGCTGTGCCAAAAGGTCCTCTTTACACTTTTCGAAACTGTAGTTTAGAAAACCAAAATTTTAACGATTTTCAGTGATGGAGTAAGGGTGGTTGGGGTTGCCCTTGTCCGAACATTTTTCAAAATTGAAACCTTAAACATGTGAATGTATATAAGACCATATTTGGTGGCGTTAGGGACATATCAGCGTTTCAAAATTGAAGCTTCAAAAACGAAATTTTAATCGATTTTCGATCTTTTAAGGTTTTTGGTATTTGGAGGGTTTTCTTTGAAAATTTTGCGAAACAGAAGCCCAGGACACGAAATTCGTGATGCTCCGTTATAACTTCGACGGGGTAGAGGACTTCCGAGAAATAACATTTTGAAGACTCTTATTTTAAGACGGAAATCAAAAAAAAAAAAGAAAAAAGAAAAACAGGCAGAAATGAAATTGAAAACAAGAGGATAGGCGAGAGGGGGGAGGGAGGGCACACAATTAGCTGACTAACAATCTGAAGCTGCTGAAAAATTTACGTGTCGAGGTTTTTCTATTTTTGAAATAAATTTTGATATTTTCTCAACATTAGGCAGGGATGTCATTTCGAAATTTTCTAGGGGGGGGGGTAAAGGGTGCATACACAATGTAAAATTTACCAAAAGTGGCAAAAACCACGCCCACTAATATGCCAATACATTGATTTCCCAAAGTCAGGGGGGGGGCAATTGACCCTCCCTGCCCCCCCCCCCCCCCTAAATGACGGGTCTGACATTAGGAATTTTTGGTGCATTTTCTCAAGACGCGTTCTTACCTTCTATTCAATAGTAAAGAATATTTTTTTTAAAATATCAATTCAGCATTCTGGAGAAAAGGTTGGAGGAAGGGAGCAGGAGCATTGTGGGCCCCCTCAGGTTGCGCCACTATGCAACAAGAAGTCCGGAGGGAGGGAGGGGTACTTTTATTTAAATTTTTGAAAATTTACCTTAAAAATGCTGGTCTTCAGATGATTTTTGGGCAGATTTATTATAACTTTATCAATGATAAAGTTATTATAATAGTCACGTGTTTTTTTTAATTAAAAAAAAAAAAAATTTATAATTTTGCCATGGTAGTTTCAAAGTAGAAGAAATAGTAATGATGTACCAATAAATACCCAATTACAGAGTATACACTCATTCTATAATACAGCACTGAATAATAATGTTCTTTTTCAACTACATTTCTTGGAGAAATATACTTAATTTCATTTTTTCGAAACCCAACCAAAAATGTTAGGGGTACGGTACACCCCCAGGCACTCCCGTAGGTCCGCCTATGGTACTGATGCATTTTAAAACGTTTTAAACAAAATTCAAATTTGGTCTTTATTTAATTACAATTTTAAAGCACAATGTACAATACATGAATCTGGGAATATATCAGCGGGGATGTGTCACATCTTGCTGATTTTTGGTTACATATTAATGCCTGCAACGACTGGACGTTCTCTTTTCGAACTTAGTGGAACAATATGAATGCAATGGTGGCCTGATCTGTAAGACATTATACTAGTATCTGTAGGGTTCCGCCCCCCACCCCCTGAAGCCTTGTTCGGTTTCCAATTACATTCTAAACAGGAGTAAGATGGGTTCCAGTCTAAGACTAAGGATTCCAAAAATAAAATTAGAAAAATACTGGTTTTATATGTTGAACCTTTTTTTTTTTAGTATTTTTAAATTGTACTTTGAAAACTTGCTTGTGCGCGGTATACTCAATCGACATTTTTTTTTTTTTGTTTTTTTAATGAATGAGCACTATGGACTTCTTAAAAGTACATAAATTTATTTTATATTTATTTTAACGGATCGAAAAGAAAATAAAAGATATTTGCAAGAAACAAAATGAAAGTTTCAAAGCAAAACAAAAAAAAAAAAATCTTGGCCGAAGATCACAGAAATAAAAAAATACTATTTGGTTTAACTTCTTATTCGTCCATATGAAAAATAGTTTGAATTTCTTCCGTTAATTTCAGCCGAATTCCTGTAAGGGGAAAACAATCTCTTTCTCTAAAAGATCTAAGAATCTTAAAAGTCGGTTCTAAATTTTGTCTAACAACTTACATATTCTGTGAATTTCGAAAAAAATCATTTTGTTTTCGGAAAATCCCAGTATGTTGTTGTCATTAGATCTTACAAAAAATGAAAACTTACCCATTGTGTGATTATTTTTCCCTCTTAGATTTAAACAAACCATACTAATAAGAAATTTGAGAAAAAGATGAAACATCAAATTAACGGAAAATAAGCAGAAGGAACATCAGCAGAAAACTAAAGGGAAGATAGACAGCCGAAAATAAAGAAACCACAAGAAAAAAGTAAAGACGGAGAAATCGAAACAGTAGTTGATTATTTTCTAAACATCGTGTTCAATCGCTTCGTTTCTCACAATTAAACGACAACACTCACAATTTACTGGAAATCGATAGCGAAACAATCACGTCGTCTCGGAAAATAATTACGGGGAGAGAGAGCATCGTAATGATCTGCTTCGAATGCCCTTTTTATGGAGCTGGAATCCATCCAACAAATAATATTAACGACCGTGAAGAGACAATAAACAATTTCAGGCAATCGTCGCATCTGGATCCCTAGAAATCAAAGCGCGATAGCATCGCTGTTTCCAGGAAGCAAAAAAGGTACTCATCGTCTTCGATAGGTTACCCCGGCTGGACTGGTTAATGATAACTTTCGCACATGAAAAAGAAGACTGATAACGGTTTAAGATGAAGTGGGGACCGTTGACATTTCGGAGAAATCAAAACTTGTTCGACCATGGTAGGTTACGGAGCGGACGGGGGCCTCCTGTGGGAATCTCCTTTTGTTAAACTGATACCCGACGGCATTTCCGATATGTTTAGCAACCTTAGGTTATGTCGGTGATGGATTATGACTGAGAGAAAATTCATGTAGGACATACTTAGCAACATGGGCTCTACATGGGGGTTGAGACAGCGGCAATAGAGAACGGGCAGAAAAAGTTAGAAAAAATAACATAAATAAAAGTGTACCTCCTTTTTAACTTGCCAAAAAGCAAGATCTCGTGGACTTTTAAAACCTAAGAGTGCATTTAGTCAGGGCCGCAGAAAATCACGATGGGCTCCTTGTCAATTTGATCTCCCTGCCCCCACCCTCCTATAAATCTCCTATAAATTTTACTACTGCAAATACGAGCCGGGCCGTTAATTTCCGACTACTCGTCGGCCCTGCCTATAGTGATTTTAAGGTGAAAAGTTGACCAGCGGCACCTTCTTAAGGGTTAAAATTGGGTAGTCACAAGGGTACCGTTGGATCTACGTTTAACCCTAAAAAGTGTCATACGCAACCAGCAATTTTAACAGTGTATGCCCCAAAACAGATGTGGGAGTCATTCTTCATGATACCAGAACACGTTGTGTAACTGCTAGGCTGGAAATTGAAGGGGCAAGTGGAAAAAGGTATTATGTGACAATTTTTGAAACTTACTTTTTACCATGGAAGAAGGTGATAAGTCCATCAGTATCCTCCACTTAGTCACAGAAATGGTTGGTAACTTAGAAAATGACCCCGTTTTGCCCGTTGAGAAAAATCCATTAAAAAAAAAAAAACTTTTTTTTTTTTTTGAAAGCTTTTCTAGAAATTGAAAAAATTGTCACATATCAAATTTATCGACTTGCCCCTTCAATTTCTATGACGTCGCTTCTTACAACTGATGCAAACAGATATATTTTTAGCGCCTCTACAAGCATTTTCCACCCATCTAAAATCAGAAATACGCTTCGAAAATTAATCAAGCGTACTTTTGCGCTTACATTTAAAATTAAAATTTAGCAACGTGTAAAATGAAAATAATTAAGTAAATTAATACCATGAAGTGAATAGACATTTGTATTTATTTCGTATTTATTAATTAATTTATTAGTTTATTTAATTATTTATTCATCTATATACATAAAAGACAACTTTTGAAAACGTATGTCCGGGGTAATCTTCCAAACTACTGAACCGATTTTAACCATTTTTTCACCGTAGATAGCTACAGTAACAGGGAGCAGGATAAGCTATAATTTATTTCTAAAAAGCTTAGTTTAAAAAAGTTATTATGGAAAACAGTTAATTTTATGTCATTTCCCCATTAAATGATTAAATTTTCAACTCATTGTTGCAAAAATTTGATGCCATGCAGCAACAATATTGATTGTAATCATATTGAAAATTTTGAACCAAGGCTTCTCTGGAGTAAGTATGGAATTTATTGCCTTCTAAGGATTTTTATATTTATCTGAGCCAACAATCGCTAACGGGTGAAATAAAAAAGAATTGATTCTGGCAATAGTTAGAGAATAGAAAGTGTTTATTAACCGACTTCAACAAAGGAGGAGGTTATACAATTCGTCGGAGAAATTTTTTTTTTTCGGTATGTTCCAAGATTACTCGAAGACGCCTGGACCGATTTCAAAAATTCTTTTTTTGTTAGAAAGGTCTTTTTTTCCGATTGGTCCCATCCTCTCGTGATCCGGGTTCGATAACGGGAACCTGCAGAAATCTTTCGAAAAAGAAATTGGGATCACAGTAATCGTAATAATGACCATTTTGATCGCCAGGCTTCTCTGGATTGCATAATGAAATTCCTTTCTGTGGTCTTTTTGAAAATTTTAAACCGAGTATCTTTCTATGTCCTGCTTTTTTCTCCTGAACTCCAGCGAAATGGAAGTCGTACCAGGTACTGATTGATTCGTAATATTTCAAGTTTTATTAGTCTTAATTCACATAAGTTTTGATAAAGGAATTCTGAAGAAAGTGAGGAAAATCTCCAAATTTTTGCTCAAATTTAAAACGATTTGTCCCAAATGATTAAATATGAAAGCCATTGTTACAGAACGTGATTGATATGAAACAGTTTTTATAATTATCATGAAAATTTTGAATGAAGGCCTAACTGAAGCAAACATGACACTCATTAGCGGGCCACGTATGTAATACGTCGTGAAATTTTATGAACTGCGAGAATCTAGTGTTGTTTTGAAATATAAATTAATTGAAAAGCCGTTAATATAGCCTTTAATTAAACTAGTACACAAATAAATACCGGAGAATAACGAGGATTATTTTTTAGTGTCAATCGTTTCAAATTTTAGACGCGTTGATACTTTCTTTCCTTTTTTTTCCTTACATAGTTTATTTTATGAAGCATTTACTTAAGAAAATTAGGTGAAGTTTTGCAATGGAAACATTACCTTATTTCATATGTACATTTACACTAAAAAGAATAAAATAAAAATATTTTTGAAAAAAAAATTGAACCGACTTCGGAACTTCACTCAGCAAATGCTCTAAAAAGTAAAAAATAACTTTATTCTTTGAACACCATCGATACTACATTTAAACATAAGTTTTGAAGTCGGCGCAAAAACTATAGGTAAAATGATGTTTACTATATTTTGCCAACATTTTCAGAGAAATCATTGAAAATTGAGAGCTGAATATTTGTACCATTGCATAAATATGTATTTTTCAATGAATGCGAATGCGAATAAAGAACCTGGATTCATTTAAATTTATATTTATAGTTTCGAATGATTCTATTTAGCTTTTTTGCGCCGACTTCAAAACTTATGTTTAAATGTAGTATCGATGGTGTTCAAAGAATAAAGTTATTTTTTACTTTTTAGAGCATTTGCTGAGTGAAGTTCCGAAGTCGGTTCAATTTTTTTTTCAAAAATATTTTTATAGTCAAAAAAATTTCTAAATTAGGTACATAAGATGTTTTCACCTCACCAATGTTATCACGAGGATAGAAACTAATAATGGGACTTATTTAACGAGTAATATTTGGAAATGGTTAATTTCAGTGCGATTGATACTGTAAATATATATTTATTTTAATATACCAAGCTTATAACATTTCCTATTTACTCAAACATTATTTGTAGCTTGCTATTTTTTTAGATTGCATTATTTTTTTTATAGTTTATCCATAACATAGCCATTGTTTACAGAAGTAGCCATTATGTTTATAGATATGCACTTTAGTGTTGGGAAATTTATGAATGAGTTTCACTAAACCACCCTACACCCACAGAAATTCGGGCAGGGCCGGGTACCCGGCTAGTGTTGAATAAATGCCTTAATATTTTTATTGTAAGTGTTTGTTAATGTGTAGTAAGCAGTATACTTAAAAATATACTTAGGTGTATTTTATTTCGATTTATGTATCCGTGTTTACTTGTGTCCCAGGTGTGTTTGCAACTGCCCCCGTCCTGGGGCAGATGTGAACAAAATCTATATCTATAAAAATGAGTGTATGTATATATACTTGTTCTCTATACAAATCCACAGTTTGCGTCAGATTTTCATCAAACTTGACACAGAGGTTCCTTGGTGCCCTAGAATTCTCATAGGCGGGGTCTTGAAATTTTAAAAAATCTAAAACGCTCAAATTAAAATTTTTTGCCAAAAAATGACCCTTTTATAGGAATCTAGCCTATTTATATTGTAATCGAGATAGACCTTTTAGCATTCAAATTGATGAAATTTAAGATTTTTAAATATGAGTATTTTCCAACAATGATTACGATTAAAGTAATGAATTTTTAACTTAAGGCTCACCTATTTCCTTTTAGCATTGAAATGAGTAAAAAACAATCATAATTCATGTGGACTTTATAAAAAGAACCACGGATTTGAATTTCAAATTTGCAATGCGACGACAGTTGCGTCTGTAATGGAAATAAGCCTTCAGAACGAGAAATAGATTTATTTCTGAGTTATAATAATTTTTACATGCTAGGTGGGAACAATTACTGAGTTATAATAATTTTTACACTGTAGGTGGGAACAATTAATAGAGAAAAGTTGATATTTTAAATTTGGCGGGTGAAATTGATGCAATTTTTTCACTTCCATATGCATATATTTCATGCCAGTGGACACGGCAAAGCACAGACAACATTTATCTTTAATTTTCACTTTTTGATAAGACTATCTTTCTGTAAACGTTTAACTTTCTGTAATATTTTAATTTTTTTCAAAGTTTGTACCTAAGAGACAGATTGATGCAAATTATTTTATACCCATATGAATAGAACTCTTTCAAACTTTTTCCCCCTGAATGATATGTTGTATTAATAAGCACCCGGGCAACGCCGGGTATTAAGCTAGTTTTTTATATTTTCATTCTTATTATTCATCATTGCTTCTATTTTGCTGTTTTTTTTTTTTTTTTTTTGTTCCTTTTTCTTTGAACATTCCCGATAGTATCTCAGCTTACGGTTTAAGAGTTAGCCCCGCTCTCCCTTAAGAATCTCTCGGCTTTGACCACGATTATCAAATTAGATCGCGAAACAAATAATGATTTTGATTTGAGATTTGAAATAATAGTCTCATTATTATTGCTAAAAAATTTAAAGTTCTTTTTAAATACAATTTTGTTATACATTTTTATTCTTAACTTGCGGTATCCGGCATCCGCACGGCTTTGCCTGTATGATATATAAAATTAAAAGGTCATTTGGTAATAAATTGATATCGCAGAAAGAATACTCAGTTTTAGGCCGGAATTCAAGTGAAACACGGACGATCGAAACTCACCAATACAATCGCAAATTCCCAAACTTGGATTCAAGTAAAACGTTACAATCGCTACGAGATGCTATTCTATCGTAATTCGACTTCCAGTAGCGATTGCAATTGCGATCGCCTCGAAGTGATTGCAATGGTGTTTCACTTGAATTCGGCCCTTAGTTACAATTCAACTATAATTCCTTAAAAGTATGATAAAATATTTTCTTAAATTATTTTAAAAAAAACTAAAAAATACGCTTTTAGATGCACTTAATGCATCAACGAATATATTTTAGTCTTTAGTATTAATAATAGTACTAAATATAGACATTACTTTTATATTTGCAAAGAATGGGAATTTTATCTTTTATTCAGTTACATACAAACAACTGAAACTCTTGAACACATCCACATGTAATAATATAGTTTAGCCTTTAGTATTAATAATAGCATTAAATATATTTCTTTAAATCTGTAACGAACGTGAATTTCATCTATAATTCAGAGTTACATAATACATACTGACAAACCCACAGGGGAAACTAATAAAAGCGTATAATAAGCCAAAAGATAAGTTTTGTTGCTTACAGAAACAAATAGAAATCTTACCAAAGTTTAAAGGAAGAAGGAAGTTTCCTTTCCTAGCTTTAAAAACAAAATAATGCATTTTTGGAAATGAAACATTTTAAAAAGAACGCTGCAATACCGCAATTTATACGATATTTTTATAATTTACCCTGTTTTAATTCCTTAAAAACTAAGAAACTAAAAACAACGATTTTTTTTCAACAGTTAAAATGTTTTTTAAAACTCATTTTAATAAAGCTCGGAGTTTGAATTGCTACAAAAACAAAAAGATTTAAGAGAAAAAGAACGAAGCAAATAAAGGATATAAAAACGTAACCATGGTAACAACCTGAAAAGTTAATTTCCGTTGATATTATGTTGATGTTATGAATTAAATTCATTTCATCTTTATTTTCAAATTTTATTCTCGAGCTTAATCACCTAAAATCATTTGACTTGCTAAAGGCGAGCCTTGAATTTCGGGATTCTATGAACAATTATTTATAGCTTTTCTAATGCTTGTAGAACCTTCGAACTGACATCATTTTTAGCAGAAAATATCAAGCTTTCGGATAACATAAGACTTGAAAATGTGTATGAAATATTTCTTCCCCCAAACGATTCTAATTGGCTAGGCTTAATAATAAAATCAAAAACTATGGCTGAATTAAAATTATTTCTTCAGCGGAAATTAACTTTCGTTTTTTCTATTTTTTATTTTTAAATACATTTTTTATATTTTTTAAACACATTTACACAACAGCGTTCCAAGCAATTCTGTCTTATTGAAAATGAATTAAATCGAAATATTTTCACTGTTTAAAAAATTATCGTCTGCTTTTATTTTCTCAGTTTTAAGAAAAATATTATTTTGAATGCCCCTTTTTACGTATTTTAATAGAACTTAGAATTTATTCATTGTTTTTTTAATCGTCAATTTCTTTCAGAATGGATGTTGCAAGTGATTATTTTATCTGTGTCTTTAACTGTAAAATACTCAGCTCTGGTGGTTACGAATGATTTTAAGTGTATGTTTATGAGACGGATCTTTCTTTGGTAAAGGAAAGTTTTGATTGAAAGTTGACGTCACTGTACTAAGATTTTCTCATTGCTTCATGGAATATGTTTGGAGTCGAGGTAAAATTATGTGTGTATATTTTAACTGACGAAAAAAAGTCTTTCTTTGTATTTTAGAGACAAATGGAAAATTTACATGCACTCACATAGCTTCTTTTTTTTACTACATTGCACGAGCTCAGCCATGCTGATACAGCTAGTGGATTATAAAGTCTAACCTTTTGAGCTGCTTAAATTTTACTGATTTAAAATTATTCAAGTCAAAAAATTCTTAAAACAAATATTTCCCACAAAAAGTTATTTGTAAAAATATGGTCAGATCCACATTCATTTCTTTTTCTATGAACTTTGTTTTTGTAGATTTTATGGTTAATTTATTTAGAAACGTTGAAAAATTAACTTTTAGCTAAAAATTTACCTATGAATATTTAAAATGAAGTGAAATATGAAATGGAGTGGGTATAGGTCCGTTTTTGCAGCAATTAAACATTTTAATTTTGAGAATACTCACGACAACATAAAAAACAATCCATTCGTTAATTTTCCACGCACTATAGATTTTTTTTTTTTTTAATTCAAAACAAGTGCAAATTTTTCACCATAAAATAGAGAGCTGCACTATGAGCTAAAATTTTCCTATTCTAGAAAAGTAGTGCAAACAAAAAGCAATAATCCTGTTTTGAAATCAGGTCTTCTTTTTCATGAAAGCCTACGATTGTTTATTTACCTTTCTTTTCTTGTTTTTTTAAGTAATTTCTTACTTAGTTAGTTGACTTCCAGTCTTCCATTTATTTTTTTCTTCAAAGAATATGTTGAACCCAAGTTACGTAAATGATTCCACAAAGTGTAAACGTACTTTTAACCATGAAACTAAATAACACTGTTTTTTTTTTCTGTGCAACATCGTGGTTTTCAGTATTTATTCCATTGCCGTTAGCCTTCGACGACGAAGCAAGTTGTTTTCGTTCTATTTCGTATTCCTGTTGCGTATGCAAGAGTCCGTAACGCCAATTATGCAGACGATTTTTAACTTCTTGCAACTTTCCAGAGATTTTACACCTACATTGGAGAAAGGAGCAATACTCTATTTGTGCATGTTAGCTAAAACTTTTCGAAATTGAACTGATTTAACTGAACTTTCCAACTTTGTTTACGCTGCAGCATTTTTCACTTCTTCTACCCAATTTGTTTTTAAGAGGCTTTTGGAACTTTTATTGAGCATTTCCTTAGTGCAAAGTTTCAAGTTTATTTTGCCTTTATCACGCGTCAAAACAAACATTATTAAATAAAACAAAATAAAACACCCTAAAATGCTTAGCAACGTACACCGTTTTGCTACTTTCTCTGCGATAAGAAAGATATTGTAAAGTAACCCAATTTACAGGATTCAATTACGGTTAAGAAAATTTAAGCATCATTAGAGTGACCAAAGCAACTGTATCGTTTATCATTCACACGAAACAATGTAATATAAAAATGAAAAAAATAATAATTAAATTAAATTCAATTGAGACAATAAAAAAGAGCGATAAATCTGAATTATTTTAAAACTTTTAATTTGCAAAAAAATCAAACTGTTTTATCTGTATCTGTTTGTGTAAAACTGTGTGCTTGTATATTTACAACATCTAAAAGCGTAAAAAAAATGGTGCAAAAACAATGAGTACTTTTTTGAAATTTGAAATTTAAAAGTGTTTTTAACAAAATTTCAAAATACTCCATGCGTCACATTCCCCCCCCCCCCCAAGCTTTGAATTTCAACTTAACTTCCAATCATTGGGCTTGATTGCATAAATTTATGCATTACATGTTATGTTTTATGAGATAGTTTATAACGCTGAAAATGAAAATTTATATGAATTTTTCAGCTGAAAAATTCAAATAAATTTTGATTTTCAAGCTCGAGTCAAGGAATTTTTCTTCTTTATATCCTTCCCTAGGCAGATTTCAAATCTGCCCAGCTGTGGTATGGAGCTGAATTCGGCAATGGTTCTGGGGGTTTACTGTATATATAGTCAAACCTGTCTATCTCGAATTTTACGGGACAGAAGAAAAATCGTGTCCTCCTCCTTCCTCTCGCTCGCTCCTTGCGGGTACCTATATCTCCCAGTGTGCTTGATGTACAAGGAATCATTGTTTGCATCATCAAATTGCGAAACAAGAAAAGAATCTCCCAAAGGCAATTTTCTTGAAACATGAATATAGATTTAATTTGTTGCTTTTGCCTATTATTCAAAGAAAATATTTAAAAAAACCAACAAAAAACCCTATCAGTTATCTTAAGAATCATTATTCTATTAAGATGTTTGTATTGACGTAGCAAACAATAAAACAGTAAAAGTATAATTTTTGAACTTGAGTGGGATAAAGCTTTGATATCCTAATTTTTCCGCTCTATTAGCAAGAGGCTACTTTTAAGAAAATGGGAAGCTTCAAAGATTTCCCAAAGTGTAAAAAGTTAAATACTTCTGGTTTATAGACTCATTGGAATGTTTGTCATCTAGTATTGTTTAATTATTTTAAAACTTTTAATTTGCAAAAAAATCAAGCTGTTTTATGGAGGTGTATAACCATGCGCCAAATATTAACGACAAAAAATTTAAACATACGGGTTATTTTCTCAATTCGTTAACTTTTGTGTCCTTCATCCATATCTTCCAATTAAACACCTATTTTCATTATCTAATGCTATGTTCTATTCAAGATGCTCATAAAGAGTAATGACAACGTGCATTGGCACTATTTTGCACTTAAATTATATATTTAAAAAAATAATATATATGCAAAATGTCATTTCCGTCCCCTGTCCCCACACACATTTGTCAACTTAAAAAAAAAATTACTATAGGAAGAAACATTTTTAAAAATTAATACATATGCATTATGATACAGTACAAGTGTGTACTTCAATGTTCCATATAAGCATTCCTTATCATATTTACATATTTTGATAGAGAGCTCAACTTATACGTGTCCCCAGGTTTTGAAAAAAAATTCTCCCAAGTAGAAAAACCTTCAATAAAATCCTATAAATGGTGCTAGTTCATAATAAAATAGCTCAAAATGTTTAAGAACATTCTTCTCAGCAGAAAAATACGCTTTAAACAAAGTTTACACAACTTTTAGGGTGTGTGAGGCTTGTTTTATCTTAAAAATTCTATGCGTGACTTTATTCAATGTCATTTCCGTCCCCCTGGTTATCTTCCAGAAAATTTAAATAAAATTAAAAAAAATTCCACTGCCGAATTTGTTCTTGCGAACACTTTTAAGGTATCAACAGTTAAATTAAAGATATGAAACACTTTTCACACTGTTTTCGAAAACCCACTGTTTTGTCATTTCCGTCCCTGTCATTTCCGTCCCCACTTACGAAGTGGTTTCGGGAGAGTGACATTTTAATGGATTTCAAAAATTTTAATGCACGTTATTTATATTGTTGTGTTATTTTTTAATACTTTTAGCAAATTCAAATGGCAATAAGTTAGGCACATTGTTCAATCTTTAAAATTCATTATAATTTAGAAAGAATGATATTTAGTTGTATGGAAGTTGTTAGTTGTTTAATTAGTTACATCTAAATTTTAAAACTTAATAAGAATAAAATTTTATAAATTTAACTATTCTAATCAATATTTTAAAAGTAGTTTAGAATATTTTGTGTTTCAAAGTGTTTTTCTCTCACTGAGTAGAACAAAATTAAGCATTTAAAAATAAATCCAAACGTTAATTGTATTTTATTTCCACGAAATTTTTCATGGTAAGTTTTCTACACAATTTTGTTTGTCTCTTCTATTCTAAGAACAGTCTGTAACATTTACATTATTGTTTAGTTATGGTTAACAATTCAAGTATAAATTCGAAATTTTATTTTTTATATTTGGATTTTGTTTATTTATTTTTTCAAACTGTTAGTTGTTAAATTATTATACTCTTTAGGTAAAGTTCAAATGATATAATGGAGATGAAAAAAGTAGTTTAGAATATTTTGAACTCCAAAATAGTTTTTATCTACGAAACAGATCAACATTAAAGGAATATATTTTTCAAAAGTAAATTTTTAAAATCTGAATTAAATTTCTCCTTGTTAGTTATATAATTCTGTTTTTTTTTATTCTTAGAATAATTTAGAACAAATTCATTATTATTTTAGCTAACTTATGACTTAAAATACTTATATAATAATAATTATTCGTTCTATTTTGTAATTATGTTTACTTTTATGTTAAATTGCGTTAAGCATTAAAAGTAAGGCTCTTCACCGTCACAGAGACTGATATAAAGCGAGTTGAAACCCTGCTACCAAAAAATCTGAAGTCAGTTCCAAATATCATGAAGCTTCATCAGATGGTTTGGAATGAAAATAACAAATCAGTAAAGTTTAAATCCAACGTTAAAAATGCACAAATATACAGGTATACTGTACATTTTTAACGTTGGATTTAAACTTTACATCTATCGCACAAAGGTATTTATTTTCTTCTTTTCTTAACAAATCAGTGTTAGGTTTACGCATGCTAACTTGCCTTTCTTGCGAAACCGATCTTTCTTGTACTCATTATGCTTCGAGTCCGCCTACAGTTAATATTTTATAGACTAAATAAAAATAAATGTAAAACAGACAAATGAAAAAATAAAGAAACTTGTAACCCTTTGCAGTAAAAAAAAGTTGGTATTGTAAAAGTTTAAAATTCCAACGAAAAATACTACTATTTCTTTAAAAAATTAGATTTAATCTGTTTTGTTTGTAAATAATGTAAAAAAAAATATATGAAGCAATATTCTAAATGGTGTATTTTGCTTTCTATGTCATTATTTATCAAATGAATAAAGTTTTAAAAATATTTCTTGAGTTAGGGAAGTGTTTAAGCCGGGAGATGGTAATTACACTTTTTACATTAAACTTAAACTTAAAACTCTCATTAAAATTTTATTTTTAAGTTTTTTTCGTTGCTGAGCACTGATTTGTGATCTTAAATGAGTTGTCTTTAAACAAATATTAACAATAATTAATTAATTACAAGTTGAATTTTTCCTACTTGGCATTGGCATAAGTTAACGTGTTGAGAAAATCACCCATACATAAATACTTTTTCCCATAACGCAAAATGATATAAAGTCATTTTTGGCTTCAACAGAGAAAATTTTAAAACTTTCTTGACTCATACCTTCCTTGGGAGGAGCAGCATCTTTCTCGTTGTGAGATAATTTGACCGAAGCGATGCTACCATCGTTGAAAGGCTATTAAGAAAACGGCTTGTGGAAAATTAATCTCCCCACAAAGCAGTTTCCGCCATTTAAAGGATTAGGATCACCATAATAGATACATCATTATTTGCGATATCTGATATGGAGCCAGAGCTCATCCCTCGCCAAGGGGCGTCCCTTGGCGACGCTTCTTCTTTTTCCTCGGCAATCTGTGGGGATGCTGAGGCAACCCTGCCCTTCCGGGAAGTGAGAGTGACCAGCGTAGTGTGGTTAATGGTGGCGCGTGATCCGACTGCTCGATCAGTTTTAGTGCCTGGATCTCTCACCAAGCGCGCGCATTTTCCACAGAGGGATTTTATTTCGTTTCTGGGCGGGGGCTTTCAACGAGGAGGAAATTAACCTCAAATAGGAATCACTGGAGCTGCGAAATTCTGTAAAAGAGAAGTGCGGTTTTATTCATCCATTTTTATTTTTCGATTTGTGAATATTGGTACAGTGATATTGAAGCGAATATCCAGGGACGCCCCGAGCTAGATTTTTTTAAGAAGAGAAAATTCTCCGCTTTCGGCATGGAAGCTCTAAATTTTGCAGAATGATGAAATACAGGTATGCACAAGTACTTACGTTTAATGGATAGCGGCATTCGTGAATTTAAAAATTGCAACATTGTAATTATGGCTCTAAGTTGCAAAATCGTCAGAACACATTTGCCGAATAAAGACTTTTTTTTTTTTTGGAAGATTACAGTGACATTTTTGTAACTTCTCACCGGGAGAAACACCCTGAGCATGACACAAGCACTACTCAGGAAGCTTGCACATTACGAGTACGTTAGTTATACTCATCACGTTCTTAATAATATTAGGGTTCGATTTTGATATTTAAATATTATTTGTAACATCTACAGGGAATATTTTTTAAGTGTAGGGAGAATGTTTTGATAGTCTCTGGTAGAGTAGTAAATAGTTTTCCAAAGTAGTCCATGTGAATTTCTAGAGGGTTCATTTAAACTTGCAAAATATTCATATTAGCGAAAAAGGAGAGGAAATAAAGAAGGGAGGGAGGTCGCATGAGATTTAACTACTGATCTATGAGACTAAATCTCACTCAACAATGTTCACACCTAAATTTTACTAATGTACTTACACGATGCTTATTTTTTGTAAGAACTTTCTTATTTGATATAACTAGCAAGGACCCTCCCTCGCAGTAAAATGTAGCATAGTACAGCAAAATTTTGCATGATTGTTAAAATAATTCATAGAAAATAACCACCAGGAGGGGCTCTACGAAAAGCTGAAGCAATGAGCATGTGGCCTACTGCTTGGGAGAAAAAGCTTGAAAATCATTTAGTTTATGAGAATTACCATTTTTTAATGCATAATTTATAAAACGCATCCCTTCTTTTTTCTGAATGACTATTGTTTGGGGATTAGTTGATGAATTCTATGACAATTCTTCACAAAAAGTATAAAACATATATGTTGAACCTAAATTATTATTATTATTATTACAAAAGACCGGAAACCGGCGGTGCATCAGGATATATCTGAACAGAAAAAGCAGGTTCTTAGTACCGATTTATATCTGTTTTATAATTTAACTTTTCAATTGATATATTTTTCAACGCCGAAATCTTACGTTTTCAAGAATTGAGTAATATGCAATTCAAATCTGTGTCTTAAGTTGGTTTCATGACTTAAAAAAAGGTAATGTGTTAAAAAGTCATTTTTAAGCAAACTATGTACTTCAGCTTAAAACATGTAATTAGTACAGCTTTGACCGTGAGCGAAGAATGGTTCTTCAGTAGTGAATTGAATATGAATTACTCACCACGCGTGAGGTATTCATCTTCAATGATATTTGGAAATTGTAAGTTTTTCGACATTAAATATTTTTTTAAATGTATAAAAAAACAACACACAAGCAGAAGACCTAGAGCTCAAATTTCTCCGAGCTTATGATTTGAAAGAATAAAAGTGGTATTTATTTCGTTGTTTGGCTTCATACTTGTTTGTGGGGTCAAAACACTCACAGGTCTATTGTACCGAACTATACTATATACCGATTTATTTCTGTTATGAACTTCATTTTGATTGATCAGTTAATAGATAGTTAGTTGTTGGATTAATGTGTAAATACGCATGAAAATTAAATGGGATGAAAAAGCTTCGTCAACTCTTAAAAATCGAAACAAAGAAGCAACAAAGAAACAAAGTTGACAATAAAAAATTATAAAAGAGTTTTGGAGCTTCGTAGAGTCCATTTTTCAGTGCAGAAGTTGTGAGCTTACAGATAAATGCAAAGATGACAAACAAACTGCATCAAAAGTGTTTTTGTGGCTAAATTTGCCATGGCTCATGAGGGAATAATGGGCTTCCCCATTGAGGAGGGATAACAAGTAGGGTAAATGGCCCCAGTTTTTTGAAGCAATGATCCCATGTCACACGATAGCATTTTAAGTAAATTATTGGAATACTAAATCAGGTGTATTTCACTTTTACGCAAAACGAGCCAACTTGCCGTGTTGAACCATATGACATTCAATTTTTGCTTCAGCTTTGCCTTATCGATGTATTGGATTTGCTTTTACCTAGCTTTCACCATTAGCCCTGCTCTAAGGTCCTAACTTATATGGAGCCCACACACTAAACCGATAACGAAGGAAGTCACAGTGATACTGTGGTCCTGGTAAATTTGCTAACCTGTCAACCCCTTTGCAAGAAAATAGACACATTTTCAAATAAGCAGTTTCAAAAAAAAAAAAAAAACTAAGGAAGAAAGAAATTCGCCCTATTTCGGTGCTCTTATTAAAAAAACTGTGGTTCCCAGGTCTACTGACCAGCAGGACCGTGCGTTGATTTCGCCCTGGCACTAAATCTCTGAATGTGTGGAAGATAGTGTATGGAAGGAGGCAAAGTACACAGATCTCCATGGGCATCCTCATCTATTGAGCCTTGAAGCTAGAAGGCTCCAAAAGAAGTGAAAAAAAAGCATAAAGCAATTTTGTGGTGCTATAAAACTCATTACTAAATTTCACGCTTAAACTGTATGGTAATCATAACCCCGCGAAATCAGCTATTTTTCATTATCTCATATCGGCAACGTAAATCAAGGAGTGGCGTTGATCGCGTTAATCATTACGTAAAGTTCCCAAAGTTATTGAATAGCTGCAGGAATGGATCGGAATTAATTACTGGACGTAATTTTGACTTTGATGCATCAGCCGTTTGTACTTCATCTCGCTGCTACTGCCGAAGTGATTGATGGCGTGATGGCATAGATTTTAAATGATTTCGTTTTACATTTAAGATCACCATTTAAGGCCGTTTTCATCGCAGTTCCTAAACAGGCCCAACAGGTTGATTGAAAAAGCGGTTGTCTCTATTAACCTTGAAGCTGACGAACTGAGTGTCCATTCAGCTACCAGTTGACTTTCCATTCGCCATTTGTCATCTTACTACAGACAGATTGCGAAGAGTGATTGCTCTGGTGCACAGAAAGAATAGTTAAATATTAACACTTGCTGTCACCCAGCCATACTGACAGTCATGGTTAAAATATTTTTCAGTGTATTGGAGAAAGAAATAATGGCTAAATTTTTGCTTTGTAAAAAATTCAATGGAGTATGAATTTGAATGAATAACATGCTTTGAATATTATTTTAGAAACACTGTCAAGAGGAAAGATGGATTTAAATATTCATCGAATGAAACAGTAATTCATTTTAATTTCGAATCATGTTGAATCTTCTTTTAACTCTCAACACTTACGATCAATGACCGAAAGTTATTTAACTAAGAACACAAAGAAGAAGCTTTCAGTCTAGTAAGATTCTTGTCCCTAAAGGCATATTTTACTCTTGTAGAAATAATTTATTTGTTGCTGTTTTTTTTTTGGGGGGGGGGGGTATCTCTAAGATGAAATCTTTTCTTTTAGCTAGTTCATTTATTTTTTTTTCAGCAAGTTGTGAATCAAGCTCTGTTACATAAGCATTCATAAGCAGTCGGATCAATTATTAGTATTGAAAAAATAAAAATAAAAATCTATACTCACGTCAGCATCGGATGTTCTGCAGTTCGATAAAAAAAAAGAAAGAAAAAATTAACTTTCGTTTTTACGCTTAAACGAAAGTTATAATTTATTGTATTTTCACATTAATCTTCATAAATCAAACTTTTGCCCCCCCTCCCCAACCCCCATGAATAAAAAGAGAAAAATCTGGCTATTAAAATTTAATCTTAACTGATTTAAATGACACGGATGGTGAAAAACTTTGTTTTATACCAAGTTTAATCGTAAGAGCTGAACTTTTTAAACTTTTACATTTTCCAAGGAAAGTCTTCATCATTAATTTTTTTACATATCACATTTTTTAATGAATACATAACAATGTATAAACAAATGTTTGTTCACAATTGTTGCTATTAACAAAAATACAATTTAATTCTCCAATAATCGTTACTAACAATGATATTATAATTTCATTCATCCCTTTTAGAACCTCAAAATCACCACTGTTTAAAGCTGAAACCTTTTAACATCTTAATCACCCTCTTTTGGGAAAAACACCAATAATCCGTGTTTTTTGACAGCTTTGCATAAATCTATTAAAGTCTTAGTCACTGATTTGAATTACGTGCTAATAATAGCAGATATTTCCATTTTGAGATTATAATCGTAATGCACTTCTATTTCTAATAATCTCGCATTTTATTAATCTTTTTAAGAACTAACTTAGATTATTACCCATTTAAATCCTGGACTTGTCAACAAGCATCACAGACACCGACCCAAGATTATCCTTCCTTTATTACCATTTATTTAATCGTTAAAACGAAATGCATTTGACTTATTTTTTTTTTTTTTTTGAAAACTTCTCACACATTTGTTAAAATAACCATCGTTTTTATCCTTAGTAACTAGTGATTTCTAGTAAATTTGAGGCATAGTTTCTTATTTTTCACACTACTCCACTCATCTTTTAAAAGTTTCGATGAATTTTTTGGTAAAAACAAAAAAATATCCGCCTAAGTTATCTAAAGTTAAAAAATAATTATTTCTAAATCCATTTAAAATGAATTATATTAGCCTAAGACAAAGTTATCCTCTGCTATTCAAGTTAACTTTGAGCCTCGTCGGAAACTGGATGCAAAACAAACTATTTTAATTAAAGTAGTGCAATTTTAATGCAGCGAAATGAAATTTCTAAATTTTAACCCATCCTCTCTGTAGTTCAGAATATCACAAGATTTCTATCAATAATAATACTGCATAAAATATTATAATGCAGGAGTAGCATTTTTAGCAATCGCTTTCGTTTATGAGTGATTACGAGCTATGGGCGATGATCATCTTTACGCATGCGCTTTGAATTCTACCTTAATTTTTTGATAGTTTTGACGTGACGCGGAACTTTTAGCGAGCATCGTATAAGTTTCCATCAACAATTAGAGTTATCTTAAAACCGAAACGACTTACTTCATAAGTCGTGTAACGTTGCACCCATTAACAAAGATACCGTTACATTTCTTTTTACAGTTATGAGACGCCGAAATAGTGCTAAATATAATTTAAAGTAGTGAAAAAGAGAGAGATTTAAAATATTCTGATGAAAATTACTGACCAGTAATTCCATATGTTTGACCATAAAATCTAAAGCAAACAATTATTTTCCAAAAAAAGGGACTAGGATACAAGTTGAAAATTACATTATTGAAAATCAAAGCAGTCACAAAAAACGGATGTTTTTTGGAAAACGAAGAAAAACCTGAAGGTGAGGGAAATTTCTCTCTCTCCTTCTTTTTTCAATTTTCTTCGCCAATACTTTTTAAATTAATTTGAAATGAGATACAACCAGATAAATGAGTTAAGGGAGGAAGGCAGAAGGGCACAAAAAAAAACACAACATAGCGAATTGACGCTGGAACCATGGGAGGAGGATGGGATTGTTATATTTTGCAAAAATACCAAAATTTTTAATTTTGGTTTTGTTGAAGAATTTGGACTGTTTTAAATAAAATAAAATAAAAAAAAAATATAATATGTACTTAAAAATAATAAAAAAAAAATAAAATAAAAAAAAATAAAAAAAAAAAAAAATAAAACTTATTACATAAAACAAATAAAAAAAATAAAGAATGAAATAAAACAAAAAAACAAACATTAACAATAAAATAAAAATAAAGTTAAAAAAATAATAAATAATAACAATAAAAATAAAATAAAAATAAAATAAAATATAAAAAGAATAAATTATATAAGAAAAAATATATAAAAAAAAATAAAACAACAAAAACAAAATAACAAAAATGAAAATTAATAAAATAATTAAAAATAACAACCAAATATTAAAATAATTCATAGCAGAAAAAAACAAAAAAAAAACTAAAAAATATACTATAATATAAAAAAAAAATCTAATTAAATACAAAAAAAAAAAAAAAAAAATACAATAATAAATTAAAAAAAAATACAGATATAAAATAGCAAAATGAGAATAAGCTTTATAATTGAAAAAACAAATCTGAAAAAAAATAAAAATTCAAAAACTAAAACGCGCCTTGGTATGCAAAGGAATAAAGAAAACAAAGACACTAAACTAAAAAACGGAGGGCTTTTGTGAACGCAAAAATAAATAGAAAATCCAACTAAAACAGACATAAGTAATAATCCCGGAAATGAGAATTCAAAAATAACATATACATCACAATAAATAGAGCTCCCGCTCCCCTATAAACAAGCTAGTGTAAAAAAAAATAGAATGAACACCAGAAACGTCGACTCATTGTGATTTCCCCCCGTCAATATGCAAGAAAAACTACGACAAACTAAAAAATAGAGTATAAAAAATAGGGGTTCTGCACTAACATCTTACTAATAAAATCTGCTAAAATAAAAAAAAAAAAGAAAAAAAAAAAAACAATGACAAAAATTCAAAGAACCCCCCCCACCCACCCCATCCGCCCAACTAATAAATGCTCCTCCCCCGCTC
>JAXGGA010004744.1:0-7500 GCA_038373865.1 Uloborus plumipes | reverse complement strand
TATACGAGCTTGGGAATTGAAATTGCATGATTTCAAATCCGCTTAAATCAATGGCTTCGCGTCTAATTATGAGGCTACTTTAATTATTGCAACATTTTTATACTCCATCCTAATGCTGTCGTGAAGCATAGTTTGATAGTTTGCAGCGTCCCGTTTCAATCTTCCTGAACAATTGCTTCATAAATTTAAATTTCAACACGTTGATTCGGCAACAAAGCATCCAGCGATAAAAAGATCATCATTCGTATCAAAAGTAATAAAAAATTGGTTATAAAAATCAATAGGCTGCGAACGCATCACAGCTTCCTGCGAGCAAAAAGGTAAACTATCAAAGCGTGTGGGCTATAAAGATAGCGCTTGCTGATTAGGTAGAGTGAAGGCAAAAATTACTTGGAGGGGGAAAGTAAAACTAGAGATAATTTTATTTGGACGAGTAAACACGGACAATTCATATGCAACTGGGAACGATAGCGAGTGGTGTCACTTTTTTTTATCTTCTTCGAAGAGACGCCGAAATTTAGAAGTAGAAAGTTAAAATGCTTAATGACACTTTTTGAATGAACCGACAGTTAAAGTTTGAGTTTGAGAACTGTTAAAGCATCAGGCACTTAACAAGTGTCATGACCTATCTGAGAATAGATCAATGATAATTGCAGTGAAAGTATTGTCCAGATGTCTCTGATTATTTCGAGTACATACACTGTAAAAAATGGTCGTTGATTTTACACTAAAATACTGCTGTTATCTACAGTTTTACACTGTTTCATCAAATAACAGAGCGAAAATGTTATCTCCTTTAACCCGCGACTGCGCAGTATACTCGATTCGGTGATACACTGCAAAAAAATCCCGTACATTTTACAGAAGAATAGTGGCAGCTGAGGTTCCATTTCCAAACTGTAAAATTAACAATAAGAAACTGTAAAATGTCTTAAAAAATAATTTTATCGTAAAATTGACATTGATAAACTGTAAAATGTATAGTGATAAACTGTAAAATTAGCAGTGATATGCTGTCTTATAAAGGAATTTTACTGCGAAATCAGCAATAGTAAATTGCAAAATTAGCTGTAATATACTGTCGTATAAAGGAATTTTATTGCGAATTAAAAAATGTTAAACTGTAAACTTAGCATTGGAAAACTGTCTTTTGAATTAAGTGTCCCTTGAAATTCATAGAAAATAACAGTAAATGATGCAGTGATATACTGTCTCATAACTGACTTTGCCCTGTAAAATTAACCGTAACTACCCATAAAGTTAGCAGTATTATACTATTTGTGTCAAATTGTCATTTATTAACTGTGAAAGCAATAGTAATATATTGCCTTATAAATGAGTTATGCCATGCCATTAACAGCATTAAACCATAAATTCATTAGTAAAAAGTGATTTTTGTGCTAAGAGATTAATTTCGAACACAGGCCCATCATTTAGCGGGGCGAGGGGGGAGGGGTCATTCCCCCCCCCCCGACTTTGGGAAATCAATGTATTTTCATATAAGTGGGCATGGTTTTTGCTGTTTTCCGATGAAATCGCATTGTGTTTGCACCCTTTGCCCCCCCCCCCCCGAAAAACTCAGAAGAAAAAAAGTGACTTTTGTGTTAAAAGGTTTATTTCTAACACAGGCCCGTCATTTAGGGGGATCAGGGGTGGGGGTCGATTGCCCCCCCCCCTCGAGCGACTTTGAGAAATTAATGTAAAAACATACAAGTGGGCATGGTTTTTGCTGTTTTCCGATGAAATCGCATTGTGTTTGCACCCTCCCCCCCTCTTTGGAAAACTCATTAGTAAATAGTGATTTTTGTGTTAAAAGGTTAATTTCGAACACAGTCCCGTCATTCAGGTTGGTCAGAGGTGGGGGTCGATTGCCCCCCCCCCTGGTTTTGGGAAATCAATGTATTTACATATAAGTGGGAGTGGGTTTTGCGGTTTTCTGATGAAATCGCATTGTGTTTGCACCCTTTACCCCCCCCCCGAAAAAACCTTAGTAAATAGTGGTTTTTGTGTTAAAAGGTTTATTGCCAACATTGTTGCTTTTCATGGCCAAAATCATTTGCTTCTATAGCTAAAACACTAGCGAAAAAGAAATTTAGGGGATTTTGTATGTTGCAAAAAATCAGACTACAGTACATAGGCAGCACTTGGCCTTAAGTTTTTCAGCCGTAGAAAGTAGTTTCTTTAGGATTTGAAAAGCAAATATTGAAGTTTCTTTTACATAAAAACATTAATTACTGATAAATATGCGGTTTAAAACTATTAACTTTACTTTTACAGTAAAAAAGAAATGCGATACCCATATTTTATAGTACTATTTTAACGAGAATTGTTTTTTTTTTACTAAACAAATTTTCATTACTGTTATAAACTTAATGACATAAACGCAAGAATACGGCTCATTTCTGAATGTAGTCTGTAACTGAACAATAAAAAAAGAAAAATGTCAAGAACGAAGTGTTAATGCAACTTTTAAACATTTCTTTGAACAATTGCAGTTTCGGCATGAAGCAAAACTTTTACCCCATAAAAGTTGTAATGCAGAAAGTTTTACTCCATAACGGGAAATATATCTACTTTATTACTTTACTATATTCCCCCCCCCCTCCCCACTCACACGCACACACTTTGCTGTATTGTGCAGTTAAACTTTGTAAGCTTTACAAGAGGAACATTTTACAGTATTCGCAGTATGCAGACACAACTAATTGTTTAATACTTTTAATTTCCTAATAAACACATATCATAAGACAAATCCAATGAAGTTGGAAGTTATTACCACAAATGTATGTTTATTCTTTTGCCAGATTCAAATGTAATCTCTTAATAAATTGGAAATATACGTAGTTGCATTATCGATATTGAGATATTTTGAAAATTGAGTTAAAGAAATAAATGGAATTAGTAATCTGAAGTGATCAACAAAAGTTGAAAATGAGTATCCAAAAGTAGAAAAAAATTCGGTACAATGAAAAGTAGAACCTAAAAAAGAGAAATGTTCCTTTTTAGTTATTTGTTTTACTCTAGCAATGCATTTAGCAATTGAATCGGTGAGTGCAAAAACAACATCAGTCACAAATATTCGAAAATTCGTTTTTTGTGGAAACAAGCTGTGGGAGGCCAGATACGAGTTGAGGTCAAAAATCACGTCAGTCCGGTTACTAATTCAAAAGATACGGGGCCTGTTGTTTGAACGTTGGCCGTAGAAACAATGCTAGAATTAAGACTTTTTTCTTCTCTCCTGAACAATTTGAAGTTCTTGACTTACGTTGTTTATGCACTCACCGATTCAATTGTAAAAAAAAGTAACGGAGACTAAAACTTTTGCTTGAGATCTGACTTACTATTATAAGATAAAATCATGGTGAAACTCATAGCTGTGTTCATTTTAAATTATTTGATTTTTAAGCATTTATACCTTTAATAATAGTATAACTTTATCAATACAGCTATTTTTTCTGTCTGAAATAATGTCATGAAATTGTTTTTATTTATTTTTTGTTTTTTTTTTTGAAGTATTTGTGTTGTATTTGGATAGTGGAGCTATTTCATTTGGGAAATACTAGTGACGATATGTGAGGTAACTAATATAGAGGAGATGAAACTGTAAAGCTTCAGCACTTACATCGTATAAGCAGAACTCAGGACTTTGATTGTAAATCACATGTTTTACTTGAAACTCAGTAGTATCTATTGTATTTCAACATTAGAGTTAATATCAATCGAAGTAAAAACATGCAGTTCAAATCTGCTCAGTTGCTAGAGTGAAACATTTTACTCAGCAAAAACTTGTCTTTTCTATCTACACGATCCTGATCCATTGAGTTAAAAACTGATTTTACTTCAAAATTATTTCACAGCCAGCTGTATTGTCATCAAAAGAAAATATCTAAACATTATCGCTTTTATTTGCAATGTGTTTCTTTATTGAAATCATGTATTACAGAGTTTCATTTCGAAATCCATTCCAAATCCGTTAGTCTTTTTAGAAAATTTGAAACTTTTGCATTAAGCACTTAGGGTCACCTGGGGTAATTCCTGGTCAAAAAGCATTAACATCCAATTATCACAAAATCTATCTAAGTTAGAGTTACAAATTTTGGTATGGAGGAAGCACACTGGGATGTCCATCGAATAAAATATTCATGCTATCAACAATACATAATGAACTTGAGTAATTGTCGTTAATTAGTGACCAAGAATTACCCCAGAGATGGGGTAATTCCTGGCCACTTACGGGGCAATTATTGGTCACTCAAATGATTGATGAAAATGCATACATTTTGTAAGCACATTATTAATACAAGTTATTAAACTAATTAGATAAAGAATTTATTTATATATATAGCTAATTAAACACTGTATTTAGTTTTTTTTAAGGAAGAATGCAATTGTTTTCAACATAATAGCTTTACTTAATAAAACTTAGCCAAAATACTTTTTATACACTTTGTATGCAATAGCTACAGCTTTTATATCTGTTGTGAATGAATCTTTACCTACCAAATATATAGGTTCATAAAAAATATGGTGCACATGCACCATACACACTGAGCACATGCTTCTGTCTGTTATGAACAGGTTAAGGTGAACAGTTAAGTGAATAGTACAATGCAGTTACAATTAAGCATTTTTCATAGTATAATTAAGAATAATTATTAAAACTTATAAAATAATTGTATGAAATTTAACAAAGAAAAATTCAGTATATTGTATACTTATCATTAACAGATAAGAATGTTACATTGCGGTTACAGTTAACTTTGCAGTTAAGGCTCACAGAGTTACATATAGTTTAAATCAATAACATATGTCAATAATAGGTGAAATAATAATCCATAAATATTAAAAAGAGGACTGACCAGGAATTACCCCACTGACCAAGAATTACCCCAGCAGCCAGGGGCATTGTTTGGAGCCTTCCTGCAAATTATTCAAAACAATAATGGTAAATCTAAAACTATTTTTCAGTAACTGACATGGTACCTAATTCAACCAAAAAAACGAAAAAGAAAAATATTCAGAAGTTTGAGTTTGATCACGATCTTTGTACAAATGTATCAAAACTAAGGCCAATCTTGTTTTACGAAATTTAACAAGAGATTTTAAAAAGATTTTTTTTTTTCAAACTAAATACACAGTCGACTCATAATTAAGTAATGAATTGCAATGAAGATAGTTCAGAGTACCTCTGTGATTTTTTTCATTTTGCTGAAGGATTATTAAGACATAAAAAGGACTGTGACCAGGAATTACCCCAGAAACTTGCTGACCAGGAATTGCCCCGGGTGACCCTACTTGGTGCATTTTTTTCACTCTTGCTCACTTTAGTGTCACTGTTAGGGTTAATGTTAAGAAAGCACGTGTCAAAATCAAAATAGTCAATCTACTTATATTAAAAACTGAGTATCTTTCTAACTATCTTTCTAACTATCTTTCTTTCTAACTATCTTTCTATGTCACGCTTCTTTCTCCTGAACGCCAATGAACTGAAAGTCGAACCAGGTACCGATAGATAGGTAATTTTTCAAGCTTCATTAGTTTCAATCTATATAATTATACGATTTTAATTAGCGAAGATATCAATTAATAAGTAGTCAAGTTTAAAGCGATTAAGCCTAATAAATGATTAAATATGAAATCCATTCTTGCATTGCAAAACATGGTTGCCATGCCATGAAACAATAATAAAAATGAAAATGAGAATTTTGAATGAAGGCTTAACTAAATCAAACACGAAACTCATAAGCGGGCGACTTACATAGTATTTTTATCGCTAGCTACTTGTAATATTTTGAAACATTCATTTGTTGAAGAGCCATCTACTTATATTAAAAACTGAGTATCAATGTCTGCTTTTTCTCCTTTGAGCGAGCTGAACCAAGGGCGGATCCAGCTTCTGGTTAAGGAGGGGGTCATTTTCGGAAAGGGGGGGGGGTCAAAGTGCAATTTTTGTGCAAAAATGGGGTGGTTTGGCAGTTTTTTCGTAAAATAAGTCCCAAAAATGCAATTTTTTGCTATATTTGGTCGGTTAAGGGGGGGGGGGGGTCATGATCCCCATGACCCCACTCTGGATCCGCGCCTGAGCTGAACTTACTGAAACTTTCCTCACCATCTTGAAGGCGCGAAGCATCTCAATAATTCGAATGATTTTTTTTATACAGGAAAAAAGTAAAGGCGTGAAGCGCCTGTTAGCGAGCCGCCTTGGCGGGGAGTAGTTTCTTGACATTTTCCTCACTACTTTCAGGGCACGAAGTGCCCGTGCAACGCCGGGCCACGTTCGTGGTACGTCTTGAAATCGAATGAACATTAAATTATATCAAATAAAACTTCAGAATGAGGTAAAAGTTAGAGAGGGGGGACGTTATGCATCAACATGCCGCAGGAAGCTAATCTAGCTGCCCTGGCAGCTAGTAACTGAATAAAACTTGCAGAAACTAATCCTAAATAAATAAAAAACGTGCATTGGGGAATTTAGTTTTTGCTTTTATTTTCATAAAATTTAAGTGATAAAACTTAGAATTTTACGATTCAGCATGATCTAGAATTAAGGTTGATTACGAAGTAAGTAGTTTTCCTCTTGAACACTTTTAACGTATACCTAAAATAGAATTGAGTGTTTTATGGGCGATTCTCTGTAAACTCGTCATTTTTCACACGAAATCTGTCCGGGCACGGTTTTTTTAAATGTTCGTATAATTATAATACTATTGGTCAGAAAATGAATCCATTACTTTGGTTTGAAAGAGGGCCAATTGAAGTTTGTGTTTTTCTGATAAATCATGATAGGGAGTAAGTCCCCCGCCTAGTATAACTAGGCAGGGGACTGTGCCAGGTGACTGTGGTTTTGCTCTTTGTTGCGTAATATCTGCAAAACTATTGGAACATAATTAGTTTCGAGACTACCTATAAATTTAGGCACAAATCGTGGACATAATAACTAATATGTTTTATAATTTAATTAATTGACATTAATAAAATCATTTCCCAGAGGACTGTTTTTGCAACCACCCTGATGCATACTTTCATCACAAATGTGGCTCTCAAACTAAGCAAAGTAGCGTTTCAACACCGTTCTCTGCGATTTCGGCAAATTCACACTGATTACTTTAAACTTCATTCCAAAAAGAATCTGCAAAACTTATAGATTTTTCGTATTACAGCTTTGAATTTGTTGCAGGGGACTGTTTGAAAAAACTCCGGACAGAATTTACACGACAATTTTAAGTTTTAGAAATACGTAGTTATACCTTATTTCATAAGAAAAATATAGCTTCATTATTCTATTTTTAGATATTAATTGCCAAATTTATGTAGTGTTAATAGGTTTTTTGAAATACTATCTTTAATAGTTAGACTATGGGATTGGGACAGCCAGGGGTCTGTGTTTTTGGCACTTAGATAATTTCTAGAAAAAAAAAATAAATTGTTATCACTCCAAATACAATTGGGTCACTAAGTATTAATGCTTTACTTGTATTAAGAGCGATAATTACTTTATTA